>JANSJX010000009.1:1007500-1202500 GCA_026168455.1 Theocolax elegans | reverse complement strand
TTTTTTTTATGAAAAGTATCTTTCACTATTATTTTTCATTTCTGGCCCTCACATGTTTTACAGTAATAAATAAATAATATTCTAATGATATTAATTTGTGCAAAATTAATTTCTGCAATACTAATAAACTGGACATTCCTTTTTTATTCTTTAAAATAATAAAATAATACTTGCACCACCGTTGGTTAAACGCTTCATATATGTGTTAATTCTGACTAGATTAACTGATGTTACATTTTATAAATAATTACATACATCTTAACTATTATCTTATTAATTAATTAATTAATTGGTAAAATCATGTAGATTACTACTAAGAAAAACTTGTATTTATTAAAATAACCGCAAGGCATTATACTGAGTTTACTGATTTGGAAACTTTTTCTTATTTTTTTTTTATTATTTTAACGTCGCTCTTTTTATGCTCCCAAACCGGTGCTAATCTGCGACGGAGGTCATAGGATGTCTTGGTGAAGAAAGCACTTGTTGAAAATACAGTCGCCAGTGGTGCTTGTATCAATCGGCCGGGGCCGGCAATCAAACCTGGGACCTCCAGATTACGAGTCCGACGCCCTACCGACCGAGCCATCGCAGGCCTCTTTTGAGAACTTTATTAGATAAAAATAATGATGTCTATTTTTTCATTGGTGATGTAGGATAATAAAATTGCCAGAAAGTATTGCTATATTTATTTATTATTACTCATTGCAGTTTCTTTACGGTATCATACTTTCATAAATGTAAAGGAATACATTAGTAAGTCAGAATTATAACACATATATGAAGCGTATAACCAACGGTGACGCAAGTATTATTTGATTATTTAAAAGAATAAAAAAGGAATGTCCAGTTTATTAGTATTGCAGAAATTAATTTTGCACAAATTAATATCATTAGAATATTATTTATTTATTACTGTAAAACATATGAAGGCCAGAAATGAAAAATAATAGTGATAGATACTTTTCATAAAAATAAATCTGTAGTCAGATTGGTAGAAATTTTTGCATGGTTCAAAATACTTGTCGATTAGAGTTTGATTTCAGTGCTTTCAATTGCAGAAACTTTTTACGAAGTTTAAGTAATATATATAAAAATGTTTATATAGAGTAGTGTTTGCAGAAATTATTTATACGAAATTTTCGTAATATTTAAAATTTAAAAAAATGTTTAATTAAAATTCAAAGAAGTAGATAAAATAAGGTAGTTAGAATTAAAATTATTTATTTATTAGATAATACTGTCAGATAGAATTGCAGAATTTATTTATCAGATAACAATTTTCAAAGTTTGATTAGAATAACACAATACTTGCGGGTTTTGACACCTTCTTGGAAGGTGTTTTCGAATTGAATTCTTTCAATTGCAGAAAAATATTATGGAATATAAGTTAGATATAGAAAAAGTGTAATTAAAATATAAATAAGTAGAGAAAATATGGGAATTAGAATCAAAGATATTTTTATCTTATACTTTAAAATTTATCAGACAGATAACAATTTTATTAATCAGATAACAATTTTCAAAGTTTGATTAGAATAACACAATACTTGCGGGTTTCGACACCTTTTTGAAAGGTGTTTTTGATTTCAGTTTTTTCAATTGCAGAAAACTATTATGGAGTATAAATTACTTATAAAAAGGTGTAATTAAAATATGAATAAGTAGAAAAAATGTGGGAGTTAGAATCAAAGATATTTTTTATCAGACAGATAACAATTTTATTTATCAGATAACAATTTTCAAAGTTTGATTAGAAGAACACAATACTTGCGGGTTTTGACACCTTTTTGAAAGGTGTTTTTGATAATAATTTACTTTTAATTTAATTTACTTTTACACACATACATTTTTTTACAATACTGTTATAAATGAAATAATTAGAAAAAATTATTAACTATTAACAACAATGTTTATGAAAATTGATAAAAATTAATAACTATTTTTACTTGTCTCAAATCTAGACATTAATCATTTTTAATCATTTTTTTATAAGTATATACAGCATAATTAATACCTTATCAACATTTGTTAAAATTATTTAAGTATACAATAATATTTGAATTTTAATTAAAGTCACTGATTCATGTAATTATCTATTATTGAAAAAACAAATTTAAAAAATATATATATATATATATATATTGTGACGGAAATCGTCACACAATCTTTTCGCGACGAACAAAGCATTTAAAATCCTGTTAAATGTAAGTCGTCGGAGCCTTTGGTATGTCAAGGCCAACCGACGACATTTGTTTACGTCGATCAAAGTGTACAATTACGCGCGCAATGGTACGTAGGGATGAAAGCGCGAGTGTGTGTGTGTTCCCCACTCTCATCCCTTTTTTCGAAAATTAGGAGATACCTAGTTAGTATGTCCCGATCCGCCGCTCGAGGCGGACGAACTTATCCGGACCGATCGAAAGTTTTCCGGCTAAGAAAAGGCGCGTGAGGCGCAAAGCCGTCGGAACCCGGATCGTCCTCGCGAGGTGAGCCGCGAGTGTTTCTGGTGTGTGTTAAGGACGGGAAGTGTGAATGTGAGTGCGGACGCGGTTCGCGAGGCACTCGCCGCGGCACAGGGCCGCCTTCCACCACCGCAGCCGACGTCGTCCTCCGTTGCCCAGGAGGACAAAGGGACACGGATCGGCTAGGCCATCCACGGGGCGCACCCCGGTAAGTTGTGCTTATATTACCGTGCGTCCCCCCCTTTCCCCCGAGTGTATGAGAGTGTGTACATCGGGAGTGTATTCGGGTACGCCGGTACCCGAATAGCGGAGATCGGAAGAGTCAACCGCAGGCGAGGATCTCGATCCGGTTAGCTCCCGATACTTCCGCCCGCGCGAAACAACCTTTGTCGCGGCACACGGCCCGGATGGCCAAATGTTAAATTATAGAGAATAAATGTTTCATTCATTTTATTTTAACTGAGTGTGTTTATTTTATTCTCCCCGCTCCCGCCGACATCCTATTAATTTAAAGTAATCGTGTCGAGGCAAGGAGGATTGCCCGAATCCTCCGCACCGATCGTCTCAGCAAACTCGCGTTCCTGGCGACAGCCCGCAGTTCGGATGAATAAATAAATAATTGTGTGCGCGGTATTGGGCAATGCGGCCCAACGGTTTTTATTAATTCCATTAATTAATTAATTGAATCGGGTACGCGAATACCACGTCACAAATGGCGACCGTGACAGGATGACCGGTTTCGTCCTCACCGATGTTAAATTTAAATTAAAGAATAATTGTCGGCCATCTTTTCGCGCGCGAGCAGTGTCGCGGCGAAACGTGAGCGGGTTGAGTTTGAGAGAGAGAGAGAGAGAGAGAGTGTATTACGAGTTAAAGAGTTAGAGTGAGAGAGAGAGAGCGCGAGAGCCGGCGTGTGAGACGCGTCTCTATACCGGAGTATTCCCCCTCTTGCTCGGGTATCCGAGGAGAGGTATACACCGGTATATCGAGAGAGAGTTCGCGCGCGACCGTGTTTAGCCGGAAGTGCCCGATCTCACCGAGATCGGTCTCTCTCGCTCGCAAGCTTGCCGGGAGATCTTTGCTTAGCTTGTATGGGAGCGGCAAAGTAGGGAGAGAGTAGCTTGCGCCGCGGATCGCGGGCAGCGAGAATCCCCCCCCCCCCCCCCCCCCCCCCCCCCGAATAGCGCAAAGGAAAGACTTCGCGAGAGCCGATCATCATCGGCTCTCTCCGATTGCGCCCGCGAGTGGGAGTGAGAGAGAGAATCCCTAGTCGCGGGGAATCGGAGTAGGTGCTAGGCGGGCTATAGGTGTGTGAGTGAGAGAGATAGCGCGATCGCCTAGCCCCTTCGCGTGTACTAAGTCTTCGCAGCTGGTTTCGCGCGGGGTCTATTTTATATTTATGGTGTGTGAGAGTTTAAAATAGATTCTTTCGGGAGAGGTAGCTGCCCCACCCCTCCTTCCTTTTAAAGAAAATTATAATAATTGTTTTCTCTTTATACGGGACGCGGCAATTTAATTGGTTGTTTTTTGAGTTCGAGAGCGAAATTTCGTTGTTGCTTTCTCCCCTCCCTGACCCACGCATATATTATATATAGTAATTATAATTTAATAATTGTGTTTATTATTTATTACTATTTATTTTTATAATATATGTATCATTTTATTTGTGTGTGAATAAAATATATTTTACAACTATAGTTAATTATTTAGACTTGTTTGCAAGTTAAATAATTAACATTAAGTAACTTTGTGTGAATCAGCCGCAAAGTTACAATAGTTGTAATATTAATTATTTAAACTCGTGTGTGAGTAAAATAATTAAAATTATATTTATTGCAATTATCTGACAGTGATTATTCAATTTAATATTTTGTATTTATTTAGTGTTACTCTTCACGATACTTGTAATATATTTTTGTAAATTTTGAGTGTGAGAAAATTCTTTTTATAACTCGTGTTAATTGTTTAGACTTTTTGCAAGTTAAACAATTAATGTTAAGTATCTTTGTGTGATTGTTCCGCAAAGATACGAGAGTTGTAAAATATAATTATTTAGACTCGAGAGTGAGTTAAATAATTGAATTTTTTTCATGTATTTTAATGATCGGCATTTAACCTAATATTTCGTATTCGTTATTTGCCGTGAAATTTTAATATATGTAAAAAAACTTCTTTTCTCTTTTTGTGTGTTTAAATTATATCTCCACACATTTTTGCCAATTATTTAGACTTGTTTGTTAGTTAAATAATTGGTTATAATTTTTTTTAGTGTGTTTGAGTAAAATAATTCGGTGTATAAATTTAATTATTTAGACTTGTTAGCAAGTTAAATAATTAAATTTTCATTTCCTTTTCGTTTAATTTATTTAAAAAAAGGAAATATAAATTATTTCAACTTGGTAGCAACATAAATTATTTATTTAGTCCTTCTTAGGATAAAATAAATATATTTCACTGAAAAATTGTCGTTTGGGACGACAATTAGTGAAATAATTATTTTGTTGCAAACCTACCGTTGAAATAATTTAATTAAATTTGTGTTTGTCGTGTAGTGTAAATTATAAAGGAAATTTTTTTTGTTGTTTTGGGCTTGGAAAAGCAAAATAATAAATAGTGTCTTGGTGTGTGTGAATCACAAGACACTGTATTTATTTTTATATTTATTTTAAAATTAATTATTTAGGCTCGTTAGTGAGATAAATAATTTAATTTTTTCTTTGTCTTTTCTTCCTTTATAATTTGTTGTTCTGTATTTATTAATAGATTGAAACTTTAATTATTGCATTTTCCATAACAAAATAAATTCTTTTCGCCAGTGAGGAATCTTTTGGAATATAACTGGTGAGAGAGATATTTTGGGAAATCGTTAAATTTACCATTACTGGTAAATTACCGACGATATTGAAATAATTTAAAGATTTCTTTTTGTTAATAATTATTTATTTTTGTTTGCAGAAGCAATTGTATAGAGTCTTGGTGCGTGTGAGTCACAAGACACTATTATAAACATTAATTATTTAGACTTGTGAGCAAGTTTAAAAATATATATATATATATATATTTGTGACGGAAATCGTCACACAATCTTTTCGCGACGAACAAAGCATTTAAAATCCTGTTAAATGTAAGTCGTCGGAGCCGTTTTGGTATGTTCAAGGCCAACCGACGACATTTTTACGTCGATCAAAGTGTACAATCACGCGCGCAATGGTACGTAGGGATGAAAGCGCAGTGTGTGTGTGTTCCCCACTCTCATCCTTTTTTCGAAAATTAGAGATACCTAGTTAGTATGTCCCGATCCGCCGCTCGAGGCGGACGAACTTAGCCGGACCGATCGAAAGTTTTCCGGCTAAGAAAAGGCGCGTGAGGCGCAAAGCCGTCGGAACCCGATCGTCCTCGCGAGGTGAGCCGCGAGTGTTTCTGGTGGTGTTAAGGACGGGAAATGTGAATGTGAGTGCGGACGCGGTTCGCGAGGCACCGACGCGGCAAGGGCCGCCTTCCACCACCGCAGCCGACGTCGTCCTCCGTTGCCCAGGAGGACAAAGGGACACGGATCGGCTAGGCCATCCACGGGGCGCACCCCGGTAAGTTGTGCTTATATTACCGTGCGTCCCCCCCTTTCCCCCGAGTGTATGAGAGTGTGTACATCGGGAGTGTATTCGGGTACGCCGGTACCCCGAATAGCGGAGATCGGAAGAGTCAACCGCAGGCGAGGATCTCGATCCGGTTAGCTCCCGATACTTCCGCCCGCGCGAAACAACCTTTGTCGCGGCACACGGCCCGGATGGCCAAATGTTAAATTCTAGAGAATAAATGTTTCATTCATTTTATTTTAACTGAGTGTGTTTATTTTATTCTCCCCGCTCCCGCCGACATCCTATTAATTTAAAGTAATCGTGTCGAGGCAAGGAGGATTGCCCGAATCCTCCGCACCGATCGTCTCAGCAAACTCGCGTTCCTGGCGACAGCCCGCAGTTCGGATGAATAAATAAATAATTGTGTGCGCGGTATTGGGCAATGCGGCCCAACGGTTTTTATTAATTCCATTAATTAATTAATTGAATCGGGTACGCGAATACCACGTCACAAATGGCGACCGTGACAGGATGACCGGTTTCGTCCTCACCGATGTTAAATTTAAATTAAAGAATAATTGTCGGCCATCTTTTCGCGCGCGAGCAGTGTCGCGGCGAACGTGAGCGGGTTGAGTTTGAGAGAAGAGAGAGAGAGAGAGAGTGTATTACGAGTTAAAGAGTTAGAGTGAGAGAGAGAGAGAGCGCGAGAGCCGGCGTGTGAGACGCGTCTCTATACCGGAGTATTCCCCCTCTTGCTCGGGTATCCGAGGAGAGGTATACACCGGTATATCGAGAGAGAGTTCGCGCGCGACCGTGTTTAGCCGGAAGTGCCCGATCTCACCGAGATCGGTCTCTCTCGCTCGCAAGCTTGCCGGGAGATCTTTGCTTAGCTTGTATGGGAGCGGCAAAGTAGGGAGAGAGTAGCTTGCGCCGCGGATCGCGGGCAGCGAGAATCCCCCCCCCCCCCCCCCCCCCCCCCCCCGAATAGCGCAAAGGAAAGACTTCGCGAGAGCCGATCATCATCGGCTCTCTCCGATTGCGCCCGCGAGTGGGAGTGAGAGAGAGAATCCCTAGTCGCGGGGAATCGGAGTAGGTGCTAGGCGGGCTATAGGTGTGTGAGTGAGAGAGATAGCGCGATCGCCTAGCCCCTTCGCGTGTACTAAGTCTTCGCAGCTGGTTTCGCGCGGGGTCTATTTTATATTTATGGTGTGTGAGAGTTTAAAATAGATTCTTTCGGGAGAGGTAGCTGCCCCACCCCTCCTTCCTTTTAAAGAAAATTATAATAATTGTTTTCTCTTTATACGGGACGCGGCAATTTAATTGGTTGTTTTTTGAGTTCGAGAGCGAAATTTCGTTGTTGCTTTCTCCCCTCCCTGACCCACGCATATATTATATATAGTAATTATAATTTAATAATTGTGTTTATTATTTATTACTATTTATTTTTATAATATATGTATCATTTTATTTGTGTGTGAATAAAATATATTTTACAACTATAGTTAATTATTTAGACTTGTTTGCAAGTTAAATAATTAACATTAAGTAACTTTGTGTGAATCAGCCGCAAAGTTACAATAGTTGTAATATTAATTATTTAAACTCGTGTGTGAGTAAAATAATTAAAATTATATTTATTGCAATTATCTGACAGTGATTATTCAATTTAATATTTTGTATTTATTTAGTGTTACTCTTCACGATACTTGTAATATATTTTTGTAAATTTTGAGTGTGAGAAAATTCTTTTTATAACTCGTGTTAATTGTTTAGACTTTTTGCAAGTTAAACAATTAATGTTAAGTATCTTTGTGTGATTGTTCCGCAAAGATACGAGAGTTGTAAAATATAATTATTTAGACTCGAGAGTGAGTTAAATAATTGAATTTTTTTTCATGTATTTTAATGATCGGCATTTAACCTAATATTTCGTATTCGTTATTTGCCGTGAAATTTTAATATATGTAAAAAAACTTCTTTTCTCTTTTTGTGTGTTTAAATTATATCTCCACACATTTTTGCCAATTATTTAGACTTGTTTGTTAGTTAAATAATTGGTTATAATTTTTTTTAGTGTGTTTGAGTAAAATAATTCGGTGTATAAATTTAATTATTTAGACTTGTTAGCAAGTTAAATAATTAAATTTTCATTTCCTTTTCGTTTAATTTATTTAAAAAAAGGAAATATAAATTATTTCAACTTGGTAGCAACATAAATTATTTATTTAGTCCTTCTTAGGATAAAATAAATATATTTCACTGAAAAATTGTCGTTTGGGACGACAATTAGTGAAATAATTATTTTGTTGCAAACCTACCGTTGAAATAATTTAATTAAATTTGTGTTTGTCGTGTAGTGTAAATTATAAAGGAAATTTTTTTTGTTGTTTTGGGCTTGGAAAAGCAAAATAATAAATAGTGTCTTGGTGTGTGTGAATCACAAGACACTGTATTTATTTTTATATTTATTTTAAAATTAATTATTTAGGCTCGTTAGTGAGATAAATAATTTAATTTTTTCTTTGTCTTTTCTTCCTTTATAATTTGTTGTTCTGTATTTATTAATAGATTGAAACTTTAATTATTGCATTTTCCATAACAAAATAAATTCTTTTCGCCAGTGAGGAATCTTTTGGAATATAACTGGTGAGAGAGATATTTTGGGAAATCGTTAAATTTACCATTACTGGTAAATTACCGACGATATTGAAATAATTTAAAGATTTCTTTTTGTTAATAATTATTTATTTTTGTTTGCAGAAGCAATTGTATAGAGTCTTGGTGCGTGTGAGTCACAAGACACTATTATAAACATTAATTATTTAGACTTGTGAGCAAGTTAAATAATTAATTTTAATTTGGTGCAAGTGTTAAGTGTGTGATTTGTCACAACTTTAACCAACAAAATTTAATTATTTTGTCCTTCTAAGGACGAAATAAATTCCTTTTAAAGAAAATCTTTTGGATTTTAATTAAGTGAATTAATTTTGCTGGTACACTAGTCGGTGCATTTTTACAATTTATTGTAATTAAGCCGACACCAAATTTTTTTTTACTCGTTGGGAGTAATAATTATTTTATTGTGGTGAGTCCAATAAAATAATTTCCAATTGAAAATTGGATACTTCCGAAGTATTTGAAACACTAGGGAT
The DNA here is from genome assembly GCA_026168455.1 of Theocolax elegans. Classification (NCBI taxonomy): domain Eukaryota; kingdom Metazoa; phylum Arthropoda; class Insecta; order Hymenoptera; family Cerocephalidae; genus Theocolax; species Theocolax elegans. The sequence goes on along the minus strand of JANSJX010000009.1, from coordinate 1,193,308 downwards.
TTCATCTGAAATCCCGGTTGAGAGTACTTCTCCCGACGTAACACGTCGGCTGCTGCTGGTCAAAAAAATAATGGCCAGCAGCTATGAAGCCCGAATGGCCCAGCTTATGCGTGAATCACGCATAGCTAGGGATATTCGTCGGGAAACGAAGAAGCTTCCGATTGAGGCAGTGTATGCCCAATTGGAGCATCTGAGTTTAAACGCAAATGGCGAAGAGGCGGAGTGCCGCGAACGCCTTTTGCGTCACCGGATAAGATGTGTAGACATTAATCTGGAAATATCATGGTTCTCTGAATACGATGAGAATGTAAGGGCAGAGCCTGCACATAAACCTCTAGCATGTCAGGAGCTGTGGGAACTTAGGAAACCTCGTTCCAGAAAAGGGAGTGTGGTCCCATCAGGAACGGAAGTTTCCTGCGAGTCCGAAATGTCGGATCGCGAAAGGGTTGCTAGTGCCAGAGCACCTATTCCTGAAGAAGATGGAACTCTGTCACCAAGTGGTCTGTCTAGAAACTCGCCATTGAGTACTGCACAAAGCCCGAGGTTGGCATCAACAGGTGCTATACCTAAACGGTTTGGTGAGGTACTGGGAGCAAACATGACCACGACTGCAATCCCTTATGTTCCTGTTTCGGTGGCTGCAACCTCGTGCACAACCACTACGTCGACGGTTACGACCGTGACGACTGCTCAACTCGGAGGTTTTTATGCACCCGCACATTACCTCCCAATTGAAGAGCAGAGAAACAGCGGACATCTTGGCACTAGAGAGAGTGAAGTGCCAACACAACATTTTGACTTGGGTTTGCAGACGGAAGCCGACCGTCGTACGTCACGAGGATACACCTCTAGACAATACGACAACAGGCAACCTAGAGCTAATACAATCGAACGTCAATTTGTTGATGATAGGAATGGATATGACCTTCCTAATGACGTCAGTGTTCAATCTTACGAAAAACCGAGGTTTAAACAGAGACGTCGTGAGACCTCTTCTAAGACTTGTGAAGGACAAGATAGAAGAGAGAGGCGTGAGTACACGACTCCAAACAGAAATTCACGACACCATCGTTCTGTGAGTAGAGCCTCAAGCAGCGATGAACGTCGTGAAAGCTGTACGGAGAGACGTACTCATAAACGTCAGTCCAACCGTAAACTCGACGACCGAGCACAGCCGGAAATTCCGGAGCAAGGTCACAGAGAGAGGTCGGACAGACGTAGAGAAACGCCTTGAGAGAATCGTGCGGTGGCCACTTGCGATCAGAGTACTCAGACGGATTCGTCCGATGGGTATCAGTCTGATCGCGAACCTGCTCGTAGGAGATCCGATTCTCGTAGGGCGGCTGAAGGCCGACAAGAGAATAGGAATCCCTCTACCAGTAGGCGTAGGAGTTCCCGGACGGATAATAGAGATGACCGTCGGGAAAGAGAGTCCTACGAAGCCAGGCCAAGGTATCGTGAAGACGATAACCGAACGCACGATCGGACAGGGTGCGCACGAGAGCTGCGTATCTGGAACAGGTCCTTTGATGGTGAGACCAAAAAGGACGCGGAAGAGTTTCTGAACCGTTTGCACGACTTCAGAAATGACAACGAGTTCTCAGATCGCAGGATGTTCAGTGCCCTGCCCAATGTGTTCTCAAAATCAGCACTGTTCTGGTATAGAACAGTTCAGCCATCTCTTCGAGATTGGCGTGATTTTGAGATCGAGTTCCTAAATGAGTATGGCTGTATAATAAATGACGAAGATTTACTCATGGAACTTCGATCAAGAACACAAAATGAGGGAGAAAAGGCTACGACGTTCTTAAACTGTTTCAGAGCGATCGTAAATAAGTTTAAATGCCCTCCCTCATTAGAACAACAGGTGAAGATGGCCTACTCGCAGATGAGGCCAGATTACCGTAGGTACATACCAGTACGACAAATCAGGAATTTTTCCGATTTGACAAGCTACGGTAAAGAGTATGAGCAGCATTTAACATGGGACACGAAATTTTCCAGTTCCAACGTTAAGCGCGAGAAGCTCGTACCAGAAGCTTTTCCGAAACAGAGTGGTGCAGCACGAGTTTCGGGTAAAGTGGCGACTGTTACCGAAAAGAGTAAGGATGAGTCTTCTCATTCGGATCAACAGTCGTCGAAGAAAACTATTAAGAAGAAGAGCAAGAAAAGTGCGAAAAACTCGCCAAACTCTTCTTCAAGCGAATACGAAGCAGCCGCTGTGTACGGTACTTCCAACGTCGCTAATAGTTTTCAGAAACGATACGGCAAATCGAATAATGGAGTGAGTGCCCCCAATTCGAAATCCGTATCGTACGTGGCTGTTTCTCAACAGTCACCTGGGCAACAAAAACAGAGCTCGGGCAAAAGAGAAAGACGTGCTTTGACGAATTCTCAACTGCCTCAGCAAAATGTTTTTGTCCCACAAATGGCACAAAACCTGGTGAGGTATGTGCAACCACAGGCGACGGCAGTAAATCCAACGAACCTGAGCACCAACTTTGTCGGCGTGTGTTTCACATGCCAAAAAGTCGGTCATAGGTCGTCGGATTGCCCGAGTCGAACATGCTACCGAAGCGGAAACATTGGGCACTCCGCTGAGCAGTGCTCTACCGAATTGGTAGCAAAGGAGTGCCAGCTGTGTGGAACTAGTGGCGGTACACTCCAAACATGTCCTAACTGCGTCAGATTCCTCCAAAACGTGGGAAACCTGAATGCAGGGCACCCGAGCTGCCCCGGGCGCCCTGCACTGCAGTAAGTAAACCGCATGGTTTACAAGGGCAAGAGTTTAAGGTTGGAGAACCCTCTAAACTCTTTAAGAAGTCGAGCAAATCATTTGCTGACTTCTCTAAAGTCCTTAACGGAGATCAAATTCCCACTCAGACCAAAGTTGGTGTTGAAAGTAAGTCTGAGTGTAAGGATCCTAAACGTTCTGGGCATTCGACAGATGGAAAAGTTCTTAGAACACAACCTGTCAATCCCACCCGAGCTTTGCAAGGTAAATCAAAACAAGGAACCTTATTAGACCAACAAAAGCGTGAGGCTAAAGATTGGTCTAAGGAACACTAAAGGCAAATATACTCTGATAGCAGAGATATTATTGGTGAAGAAAGCGTAAAGAGATCGTTATCTCAGCCGCTTAGCACCATCGGAGTGAACGACCTTGGTTGTTGCTCATCGTCACCCCATTGTGACACACCTAGTAATGAGGACAAGAAGCCCTTGGTGGAGAAGGAAATTGTCCTCAACAACGAGCCCTTGGTGGAGAAGGTAGTTGTCGATGGTGTGCATAACATGAACCATACAAACTCGTTACCGAGAAGTACAGTTCAGGGGGGGGCAGATGCCGTACCAAGTACGTCTAAAATGACGCACACGGCATCGACTCCTAACGACGATAGTCAAACCGATCAGATAATTGCTGGAATCCAATCGGATAACCGGCTATTCTTTTTGGTACGACTCGGTGGAAAGGACTTTAAAGCACTTTTCGATCCTGGCGCCATGGTCTCTCTTGTACGATCATATGTTGTCGAACAGTACAAGTTTAAATGGAGACCTGTCAAGGTTATCGTGAAAGGTGTGGCTGGACCAGCACTTAAAGTCCTTGGCCTTATCGACATTCTGTTCTGTGTAGAAGGCCTTGATGGCAATATCCAACTGAGAATTGTAGAGAATATTGAGCATTCCATCATTCTCGGTATGGATTTTCTACAACATTGGAATATGGAAGTCAAATTAGGCGAAGCTATTTGGCGTATTGGCGAGAGTGATTGGAGACACTTCGTCAGAGATACATCTCATGACATCGATTCGAGGATTTCCGCTGAATGTGCTGGTATAATTGAGGTACAGGACGACCAGCGGAAACAAGTCAAAGAGTTAGTTGAAAGCCTACTCTTGCCCTCGGGAGACGTCCACGGCTTTACGACGTTAACGGAGCACCACATAGAGGTTGAACCTGGTGCAAGACCGGTCCGTCATAAGCCAAGACGTATGTCTCCCAAGGTCCTCGAATTTGCCCAGAGTGAGGTCAAAAAGATGTTTGACAAGGGCATTATTGAACCGAGTGCGAGTGATTGGTCAGCTGCTCCGGTCATCGTCCGCAAGGACGAAGGAAGTTATCGCTTCTGTATCGATTTTCGAGACCTTAATGCAGTCACAAAACGTGATTCTTATCCAATTCCTAATATGGATACCATATTGGATAAGCTGCATAATGCAAGGTATATATCGAAAATTGATCTTAAGAAAGCGTACTTTCAAATATTAATGGCCGAGGCGAGCCGGCATTATACTGCATTTGCTGTACCAGGGTCGGGGCTGTGGCAGTTCACGAGAATGCCTTTGGCCTCATGAATGCTCCTATGACCTTTGCACGGCTTATAGATGCAATCTTCGGGCCTAAGGTGGAACCTCATGTGTTTGGTTATTTAGACGACTTGATCGTCATTACCGAAACTTTTGAGGACCATCTAAAATGGCTCGAATACGTACTAAGGACGTTGAATGACGCTGGACTCGAAGTGAATCGAGAGAAGTGTGAGTTCTGTTGTTCCAGCGTAACGTTCCTTGGGTACAAATTGGACGCGGACGGCTTGAGGCCTGACGAGGAACAAGTCGCTCCAGTCCTTAATTACCCTACTCCTCGTAATGTCAAACAGCTGAGATCCTTTCTCGGGATGGTAGGCTGGTACTCTCGATTCATTAATCGAGAAGCTGACATTAAAGCTCCCCTTACCAAGTTGCTCCGTAAAGACCAGGCTTGGGATTGGGGCGAGGAACAGGAGGAGGCGTTTCGTCAGCTTAGAGTTGCGTTAGCTGAAGCGCCTGTATTAGCCCGTCCAGACTTTTCTAAGCCATTTACCGTCCAAAGTGACGCTAGTGACTTAGCAATAGGTGCGGTGTTGACGCAACTGGACGACGAGGGTTTCGAGCTTCCGATTGTCTACGTCAGTCGATTATTAAATCGCGCTGAACGTAATTACATGACAACGGAAAAAGAATGCTTGGCTCTCATATGGGCTATTAAGAGATTGAGACCATATATTGAGGCCTATCGATTCACGGCTGTGACCGACCATAGTGCTCTCAAATGGCTCAAAAATCTCAGAGAGCCGTCGGGTAGGTTGGCACGATGGATACTTGAAATGCAGCAATGGGACTTTGAAATAGTGCATAAGAAAGGAGCCTTGCACTATGTCTCGGACGCGCTTTCTCGTGCCTACAACCCAGACCTCGTCGAAGAAGAGATTGCCTCGTTCGAAGTAATTACAGACCCATGGTATATTGCTAGGTTAAACGATGTACGCTCATGCCCTCAGAAATTTCCGGAGTGGAAAATTGAGGATGATATGCTATATCGTTTTACAAGTGATAAACTCTTGGACTCTGTAACAGAACGAGAAGAAGGCTGGCGCCTTGTTCTACCCTTAGAGCAGAGGAACCGAGTCTTAGTAGATTCTCATTTCCACCCATCCATGGGTCATATGGGAGTCGAAAAGACTTACGAACGTGTTGCAAGAGACTATTATTGGCCAGGTATCTACCACGATACCCGTCAATTTGTTTTACAGTGTCTGATCTGTCAGAGCTATAAGACGTCTCAAGCAGGTCCTCAAGGCTTGATGGGTAAACGTAACATTGAGAGACCCTGGGCTGTTGTGGCAGCAGACGTAATGGAGCTTCCACGTAGTAAAAGTCAATACAAATACATCATAGTATTTCAAGACTTGTTTACAAGGTGGATAGAGCTCAAACCATTACGTACGGCGACCGGTAAGTCGGTGTCGAAAGCATTCGAGGAACTCGTAGTCTTCCGTTGGGAAACGCCAGATTTCCTAATAGCGGTTAATGGGACGGAGTTCATCAACGGCATCATGTCGCGAATGCTGGAGGAGTATGGCATAAAACATGTCAGAACCCCTCCTTACCGACCACAAGCCAACCCGGTGGAGAGAACAAATAGAACGTTAAAAACGATGATTGCGACGTTTGTGGATTCGGATCATCGTGGGTGGGACACACACTTGCACGAATTTCGTCATGCAATAAACACGGCAATGCAGTCGAGTACCAAAGTCTCACCCGCGTTCTTAAACTTCGGGCGTCATCCACAACCTGTGAAGAGTCTCCGCAGGGAAGTGGAAAAACAGGAATTTAAGATCCTGGACAATCCCGAAGTATGGCTAGATCGTCTTAAAAGACTTGATGCTCTACGCGACTTGGTCAAGAAATACATTGACGAGGAGCAAAGACGTCAAGAAAAGACCTACAACAGAAACAGACGTATTGCCTCGTTTCGGGTCGGAGATTTAGTCATGAGGAAGTGCCGAACGCTTTCCCAAGGTGCGAAGGGCATATCTGCTAAGCTTGCACCAAAGTATGACGGACCCTTCGAAGTTAAAGAAGTACTATCTCCAGTAATTCTGAGACTAGAAGAGTCCGGTCGGAAACGGACCGAGGTACACATATCTGATGTAAAAAGATATGTACCACCTCGGGTTGTCAAGTAACGCAGTAAGGGTTGCGTATCGGTTTGCATGAGAACAGTTATCGAAGGTTGGGCCTGGTAACTGTATGCCATGCATTGAGAGAGTGATATTTGAGAATACTTGTGTGTGAGTGAATGGGCAATTCTCCCTTATTCGTAATTTATATTTTAATTATGACTAATAAGCTTCTGTTTTATTTCAGCTCCCAGATGGACCCAAACGGCGAGTTAATCGCCCTGACGGAGCAGATGCTCTAACAAAGAGCGATCGAGCGCGACGAAGAAGGCCACCGCCGGTTTGAGAAGGAGGCGGCCAGAAATCGTTGCGCAATATCGCCGGACGCCCGAGACCTGGAAGCAGGAGACGGCGTCACTCCATCTCCACCTCAGCTCATACTGCTGGGGGAAAGCCCACCGACTTTGGGGACCACTAACGAGGTAACTCCGGTGTCTCCCGAATGCTTCGAGGTACCTGCAGATGACCCGCTCGCTGGATGTGCCCAGTCGGTGCGGGACATCGACCAGGTGCTAGTGGAGTTGGAAGGGACACCACGTGCCTCAACGGTGGACCTCACTTCGTCGGCTGAGTCCACCCCAGTGGAGCGGATGGAAGTGGATGTGCCTGCGGTATTAGTACCGGGGCCATCCGCCAACATCTATCCCGCAGAGTATGCTGAGGATCTGCGTGAGGCAGAATGGGAGCAGCAGAAGTCCGTCGCCGCAAATTGCCCACGCCGCAAGAAGAAGAAATCTAGCGGCAACAGGCAATTGACGATGGACGACTACGAATCAGGAGTCCCCGTCCCACCCCGAGCAACGATTCGGCCGTTCTCGGAAGCAGGGACACCTGTCGTAGGTCCATCACGAGCAGGGAAACTCGATGTTGGGGTCGAGTCCCTGCCCAAGCAGGCGAAGACTGGGTCATCTATATCCGGCCCGGTCATTACTAGGGGAATTGTCCTCTGACGATTGGTAGCAATACCATTCGATCGGTCGGTAGATCCCCCTAAAAACGCCTGCTACAATTGCTGGGCAAACGACCACAGTCACCGGGAGTGTGCGATTTCGCAAAAGACATACTGTCTTAATTGCGGACGCCGAGGGGTGACTGTGAGGGAGTGCCCCAGATGTTCGGAGCCGCATGATTTGTGGGTCCGAGAACGGGCTTACTCCCCCTTCGCGCCATCTAACCCCGTTGCACCGGCCGCTAAGGTCCCTGTCTCGCCACAGGCACCGAAGCGACCAACGCCACGGGCAGGTCCGAAGGAGTCGAAGAAGCGACGGGTGGAGACGCCCACCCGCAAGGAGGGCGCTAGGAAGGGCTCGTGTGTGAAGCCTTCCAGCAACAAACCTTCCTATGCGGAAGTGGTGGTGGGTCGCCGTGTGGAAGAGGCGACTCGCCGCCAGGCCGCTGCATTTGGCTTGGATTCTACGGGTCCCTTCGAGCAAGTGAAGGCAGCCCTAAGTGCGGCCGTCCAAGCCAAAGCGGACCAGAAGTCGAGGGAGTACAGAGAAAGCCTGAACGCTCCCTCGACCAGCGACCAAGCAGCGGAAGCAGGAAGGCAGGGACGCGAAGAGAGCGGGGCTCAGCCAGTCCCTGTCCAACGAGTCAGTGGAAAGTCAGTGGGGAGCAGTCGCAGAAGGCTCGGCCTAGCGACTTGCGACGGCCCACCCCAATGGAAGTCGACGCTACGAGGATGGCTGGGCCATCTCGTCAGCCGACACCAAAGTCGGGAAGTGGGTCTAAACCCCGTACATCTTCGGAGGTATCGGCTTCTTCAGCTGGGTCGACAGCACAATCCAGCAACGAAGCGGACATTCTTAGGGAATGTCGTATGTTGCTGGAGGCTGCTGCCAATCTCCCAGCTGATGTGGCACGAGATGTAGGACAGGAGGTGGTCCGTATCCTCAAGGACCGCATCCCTTCCCGCCACTGATTGAAGAGAGAAAAGGACAGCGCGCGGTCGCGAATAGATTGTGCCTTCTTTCGACTCGGCCTTCCCGAGGGAAGTAGAGTCTAGGGGGGGGCTTTGTGACGGAAATCGTCACACAATCTTTTCGCGACGAACAAAGCATTTAAAATCCTGTTAAATGTAAGTCGTCGGAGCCTTTGGTATGTCAAGGCCAACCGACGACATTTGTTTACGTCGATCAAAGTGTACAATTACGCGCGCAATGGTACGTAGGGATGAGAGCGCGAGTGTGTGTGTGTTCCCCACTCTCATCCCTTTTTTCGAAAATTAGGAGATACCTAGTTAGTATGTCCCGATCCGCCGCTCGAGGCGGACGAACTTATCCGGACCGATCGAATGTTTTCCGGCTAAGAAAAGGCGCGTGAGGCGCAAAGCCGTCGGAACCCGGATCGTCCTCGCGAGGTGAGCCGCGAGTGTTTCTGGTGTGTGTTAAGGACGGGAAGCGTGAATGTGAGTGCGGACGCGGTTTGCGAGGCACTCGCCGCGGCACAGGGCCGCCTTCCACCACCGCAGCCGACGTCGTCCTCCGTTGCCCAGGAGGACAAAGGGACACGGATCGGCTAGGCCATCCACGGGGCGCACCCCGGTAAGTTGTGCTTATATTACCGTGCGTCCCCCCCTTTCCCCCGAGTGTATGAGAGTGTGTACATCGGGAGTGTATTCGGGTACGCCGGTACCCGAATAGCGGAGATCGGAAGAGTCAACCGCAGGCGAGGATCTCGATCCGGTTAGCTCCCGATACTTCCGCCCGCGCGAAACAACCTTTGTCGCGGCACACGGCCCGGATGGCCAAATGTTAAATTATAGAGAATAAATGTTTCATTCATTTTATTTTAACTGAGTGTGTTTATTTTATTCTCCCCGCTCCCGCCGACATCCTATTAATTTAAAGTAATCGTGTCGAGGCAAGGAGGATTGCCCGAATCCTCCGCACCGATCGTCTCAGCGAACTCGCGTTCCTGGCGACAGCCCGCAGTTCGGATGAATAAATAAATAATTGTGTGCGCGGTATTGGGCAACGCGGCCCAACGGTTTTTATTAATTCCATTAATTAATTAATTGAATCGGGTACGCGAATACCACGTCACAATATATATTTATTTATATATATAGGCTATTTCATGTCAAGTGGTACGATGAAAATTTTAAATCGTTCCAAAATTTGAGAACAGGCTGGAAATATCTTCCAGAAGATAGAAAAAAAATTTTAAGTGTTAAAAATAGTTTGCCTAAGAGTTATTCCACCATGAAAAATGGAAATTTTTCAATTTTTTAGAAAAATTTCTATTTTCAAAGCCATTTATCTCAAAATCTATTGATTTTTTTGAAAAAACATTACAAACAACTTTTGTTCAAAATAATCTTTAGAACATATCGACCTGGGTTACAATTGTTAATTTTAAAATCTCGAAGAGATAGAACGCCCAGAAATCTTGAATATCAAAAAGGCGACCACGCCACAATCGATTTCGATCTAACACCGTTTAAAAGATCCCATTTTTCGAGAGCTTTCGAATGGCGGTGGTTAGCTTATTGGCCAAGACCGCTGTTGTAAGTTATGCCTCATAAACATCATAAAATCACTAATTTTCATGTATTTTAGGGCATAACACATACACACGCACACACACACACACACACACTCTGCTTTGTCGTCAGGCAAGTCGCAATATGCAATGCAAGTATAATCAAAGAGGAGGATGACTAGGGTTGAGATCAATGTTTTACGCATTGCAAGTGAAAGAAAATTTCCCTTATTATGAAGCCTATGGATGACTCCATATATCGGACGTTGTATCTAGAGTACAACGCCCGATATATGCTGATTCCAAAATAAGTTTTCATGTATTTTAACACCGAGATTTCGCACAAAGTTAACTAATTCTATTCGATGTCCATCAATAATTATTTGTGGCAATGTTTCCTTATTAATAAACCTAGCCTGTTGCGTAGACGCAATCATAATTGCCTTCGTCTTATCAAAATTTTTGCTGAGGCTATGATCACTCGCCCACTGTGCTACCCCCGTCCCATCGCGAGTCAATTTTGAAATCGAATGTAATATATCGTTAGGATTGCAGTGCAAATATACCTGTAAGTCATCAGAAAACAGCATTCCCTTGGTAAAGCTCAGACAACTTAATATGCTGTTAATATAAATAAGGAAAAATATAGGACCTGGCGAAGAACCCTGTGGAACTCCTGAAGTAATTTCAATAAAACTGGATAAATTTCCATTTATTTCAGCCACTGTTTGAGATCGCCCAGAAATTTAATCTACAGAATTCGGCGAGTAATATCGAGTGATTTATTGTGTCACATGCCTTCTTAAAATCAAATAAGAGTAGAAATGTAACCATACCTCGTTCCATGGCCAATCGGGTATCCTCGAGAATTTTAGTCAGTGCCATTTGTGTACTAAAGAGTTTCCTAAATCCAGATTGGTATGGCGAAAGAATATCGTGGGAATCAATGTGCTCTGTAAGCTACTGTGTTATTAAATAATCCCTCTGGAAAACCAACTGCGTGCGTCCACGCCGCCAGGGGGGGAAACGCCGATGGCTGTCATTGTAAACTTCAGCGTCTCGGTAGGTTTTATATACGCGTATATGTTCATTTCTTTTTCAGTATTTAATTGTTTTGAGACGACTTTATAATTTAAGGCTAATCTAATTACTCCATTCGTCCAATAGGTGGCGTGTATAAAATTTTCTATTTTTACAGTTCTTCTCGCAAATGCTCAAAATTGTGTCAATTATATATAAGAAACAACAAGATATTTAGTTATTAGTTCAGCGTATTGCAATGATAGTGATTGAAATAATATTTAAGTTTGAGACTAATAAGTGTAATGAATAAATATATGCGAGTGAATAAAAATTGCGATCAACTGCGTAAGAATAGTATATAATTAAATCTCCAAATATTAAATGTTTCTGTAGTACTTAATTGACAAAAGGAATTCCCCCAATATATACATTCTATTTCGAATTAATTAAAAACAAAATATAATGCATTTTTACTTCCTTAAATTTGCATTTAAAAAATACCAGATTGAATAATAAAATTTGCTGACTTATATAATAAAAATTACTATATTGAATATCAAAAATTACGATATTGGATATTAAAAGATATTATTTCTAAATTTTACTATATAACATAACAAAAATTATTATATTACTGAGATGTCACACTTTTCCTATACAATATAGTCATTTTTAATAGAGATTATTTTAATATTTATTATAATATTTTTCTTAGTGTATAAAAAGTGCTATTACCAAATTACCAATAACACACAAATTAATAAGTACTGCTAAATAAATACAACAATTATTTGCAAAGGATGTATACATATCACATGACAATAAAAAATCAATAATAATTACTTTATGAAAAGTGCTATTGCAATAATAATTAAACTCTATTTCATACAAAAATAATTATTTTTATAGATAATTTTATAGATTTTTATATTTTTATAGATTTCTATTTTTTTAATATTATCATTTTAATTCATCGTATAATAATAATAAATTCATTAATTATTATACATATGATAATAAATCTATATGGGTACAATTTAATAAATAATATTTGAATGTAGGTGAATAATAAAATATTTTTTAGTTTAATTTAATATTATCTATTATATAATGATTTTTCAGCGAGCGAGCGTGAGCGAATGAGGATTTTAGCTAGTTCAGTTAAATTAAAAAAGTTTCTTCACACACTCTTAACCCCAAAGAATAAAAACTGAACCTTTAATGAGTAATTTTATGACTTTACTACTCTTTAAGTAACGTTAAAAATCCCAAAACAACACCTTTTAAACGACTATACAACTAAAATTACTCTTTACAATTGGGTAAAAAGTAAAAATTGTCCTTTAAAGAAAGAAGAAAGTGGAACTATTGCTCTATTGAAAAGTATAAACTAATATAATCTGAATGGACTTTTCAGTTACTCGAGTTAACATTCTACTAATTATTACCAATAACTGGAGTTATAGTGAATTTCATCATGTTTAAACAATTATTAATTTATATTTAATATACTGGAGTCACTGGGAAGTCTATTTTGAGATTATTATACGCAAGCTATTTTTTATATGTAACGTTTCTATTTTACTTCATGAATATATCCTCTCAAGAGACTTTGTGTCACCGACACTACCCCAGCCCACCAACCCATGGAATTTCATGAAAAAAAAATGCTATCGGCTGTATTTCTAATGGTACTTTTCAAAAATACAAGAAATTTTAATTGTACCCTCTTAGTTTTTGAGAAAAAAAATGCCAAAGTATGGGAATATTGAAAGGTCGGTTACTCGTTTTAGAATCGCTTTTACGTCAACGTAGGCGCCCAAAAAAATTGTACCTTTTTCATACTTAATTGTACCACCCTCACTTTTCCGAAAAAATAACGGTATAACGTAAAAATATTAAAAAAGCAATATCGTCTGATTGACAGTCCGTTTTCAGCTACTGCGCATGCGCGGCCAACGGAAGTGCGAGATTCGCATGCACACGAGCTTTTCAACCACACGAGATTTTAAAATCGTAAAAAAGGGAAAAAATGCATGGGAGGCATTGATAAAATATCCATCGTCGCATTATTATTATTAATTACCAGAATTTGTGGAAAAAGTAATTGTACCCTCCGAATCATTGATATTTAACTCTACTATGAGTAAATAAAAAAATGTACATTATCTGTACGTAATTGTACAATCGTCAATCTTTGTATTTATTAATGGGAATCAATTAGAAACAATAGTAAATAATTAGCTGAACGAACGGGCGCACCATGCGCATGTGCGGTTGTGACGCCTATGAAGTCAAGCGTTTTAAAAACGCGAAAAAAGCAAGTAACGCTCGGTTATTTGACCTTGTAACCCCGTTTTTTGGTTATAATCCTAAAGAAGATGCATTATTATAAGGCTTTTATAGTTTTTTCATAAAAAAAGTCAAAAGTGTTTATTATTTATGAGGGTTATGTGGGTATTTGAGACTTATATAGACAGCTGTCGTCTATAACTCTTTTGGGTTGAAAAATTGAGAAGTAAGTACGGCCCCGTCTTAGTCAATAACCTGAGGGATAGTTTATTTTTAAAAACATAAAGCAAATCAATAATAAAGAGTTCAGATAAATACCTTTCCATATAATTATATATATATAAATAATATTATATACGTAATTTAATATATATATATATATATGTATGTATGTATGCATAGATAGGGTGGACCATATTTTTATTGTTGATTTGCTTTATGTTTTTAAAAATAAACTATCCCTCAGGTTATTGACTAAGACGGGGCCGTACTTACTTCTCAATTTTTCAACCCAAAACGAGTTATAGACGACTGTGTACATAAGTCTCAAATACCCACATAAGCCTCATAAATAATAAACACTTTTGTTGTTACTTGCTTTTTTCGCGATTTTAAGACACCTGCCTTCATAGGCCCGCTGGTAAATATTTAATTATTTTTGCTCAAATTTAATGTGTAAACCAACAAACAAATGATGGTACAATTAAGAACAAATAAAAAGGAATATTTTATTTATCTTTTTATTGTTAAACAGCAGTTGTACACGCTGCTTCTAACGTTTCCACCTGTAACCTGTCAATAACTTTTTTTTCTTAAAATCTCAGGTGGTACAATTAATTTTTCTGTAAAGTTTATTAAATATAAATATAAATACATTTTTAACTATTTTTTTCAGAGTCATTATACCAACTTTCACGTTTCTTTGAATTTTAAATTACCCGCCATTTCGTACGCCACAACTGCGCATGCGCGATGCCCATGCTTGCCCCCTGGTTATTATTTAATTATCTCTAATGAAATTTAATGTGTAAACCAACAAACTAATGATGGTACAATTAAGAACAAATAAAAAAGAATATTTAATTTGTCTTTTTATTGTTAAACAGCTGTTGCACACGCTGCTTCCAACGTTTCCACCAGTAACCTGACAATAACTTTTTTTTTCTCAAAACCTCAGGTGGTACAATTAAATTTTCTGTAAAGTCTATGAAAGATGAATGAATATACATCGTTGACTATTTTTTATAACATCTTTCGAGCATTTTTTGATCTATTCATGACTTTTAAATACCGCGCCATAAGAAAGCTCGTACGCATGCGTTTCTCGTATTTCCGGTGACCGCGCATGCGCGGTGACTGGAAATATATTTGCATTATGTCAGTACAATTTTTTTGATTTTTTATTTATTGTATTATATTATTTCGCAAAAGTAACGGTGGTACAATTAAGTATAAAAAAGGTACAATTTTTCTGCACCTTTCCTTTAACGTTAAAACCACTTTAAAAGGAGCTATTGGCGGATTAATATTCTAGTACTTTAGGATTTTTTTTCTAAAAAACTACGGGGGTACAATTGAAAATTTTTTTTTTGTTGAAAAGTACAATTAAAAATACGTCGATTAGCATTTTTTTTATTATATTTCGAAGGGTCGCCGGGCTGGGATAGGGTCGGTCTTTGTGTCATACAAATAAAAGTAATACAAACCAATTGATAAGAATTCAACACATATGATAGCTTGCATATAATCAGAATTGACTTCCCAGTTACTCCAGTAATATAATAATTGTACTATTCATTTCCAATCACTGGAGCTGTAATGAATTTCACCATGTTTAACCAATTATTAATTTATATCCACTATACTGAAGTCACAATTAACCTCTTATTTTTCAAATTATAAAATGTATGTAATATATAATATATACAATATATATATATATATATATATATATATATACTAGGGGGGCTTCGCCCCCCTGCGCGCTTCGCGCGCCAACCCCCTATTTTTAATTTCGAAAAAGGTTTCTCGTAATAAATTTATTTTAAATAATGTTTTAAATTATATTACTTTTTCACTACCATGGACACCTTAGAAATTAAACCGATTCACACAACACCTTGAAGGTACTGTTATAATGCATTGGGGTTTATACCAAAAATTTAATTTTTTTTTAAATACGAATATAATTTATAAATAAAAGTTTTTACCAAAATTTAGTATAATGAAATCAGAATAATAGTAATAAAAAAAATAAAGACGTTAAATGTTAACTGTAAATTTTAAACTATATGAATTCCTATAAAGCTTAAATTTATATTTTAATAATTATAAATGTTAATGAAAAATTAACTTACCAAAAATAGTAAAGTGCATATACTTACTAAATTGTAGTATTTAGTAACTATTTATGAAAATTTTGGAATATTTTAAACGGATCTAAATAGAACTTCACCTCCTAAAATTAATTTATTTAATGACGAAGGATCATCGCCAAAACTTGTATGGCATTAATATTTTGTACTTTTAGAATAATAAGACTTTCTTCTTAAATAAATAAATTTTTATATTAATTTTTATTAATTTTATAGAACTATTTATATAATTTTAGTGGCATATAAATAAAAACCTGTTTCTTCCATTTCTCCCGTAATTCGTAATTTGCACCCTCTTTCAAAATTTGCGTTTTAATCCATAATTATATCCAATTTATTTTTTCCTTTAGTTACAGAGCCCATATATTTATCTTCAATATTATAATCAAATTCATTCCTTAGAAAACCTTCTGTTTCTAATAAATACATACTTGTTTATTTAAAATATTGTTTTCTATAAATATACATAATCTACTCACTTATATATCCATTCAATTTTGAAATATTAATTTAAAAAATATTTAAATTAAATGCTCCTAAATTAATAGTTTTTGAAAATCTATTCAAATATAATTAGTATTTTATATTGCCACTGTTAAAATTTGAATTTTCTTTTGCCTATACTGTTTATAATAGAATTATCTTAAAAATGCAATAATTAATATATTTAATTTTTAACTTATTGTATATTTCACATATAGATATTTGGAAAAGTGTATGTTATACTTGATTAATATTTATTTAATCTTCAAACAATTTTGCATCTGTATTTAAAGCATTACATTGCATTTTAGATCCGTTATTAAATTATTGAGTATACGTTTAAACATTTTATGAGTTTCATCAAGAATGAGTAAGCTAATACACATTCTTTCAAGTTATGTTCACAAATTTTTTTTTGCGCAAGGAAAAAATACATATATTATGTATTCTTGAAAAAACAATTTTAAAATATATATATATTATATAAATATTCCGCCGCACGCACACACCCACATACATACATACATATATATACATATATATGGTCTATTTCACGTCAAGTGGTACGATGAAAATTTTAAATCACTCCAAAATTTGTTGATTTTTTTGAAAAAACATTACAAACAACTTTTGTTTAAATTAATCTTTAGAACTTATCTACCATGGTTACATTTCTTAATTTTAAAATCTCGAAGAGATAGAACACCCGGACATATTAAATATCAAAAAAAAGGCTACCACACCATAATCCATTTTAATCTAACACCTCTCAAAAGTTCACATTTTTCGCGAGCTTTCGAATGGCTTGGGTTAGCTTATTGGCCAAGACCGCTGTTGTAAGTTATGCCTCATAAACCTCATAAAATCACTAATTTTCACGTATTTTAGGACATAACTTACACCAAAGGTGTAATATATATAATATATATATATGGGGTATTCCACGTGAAGTGGTCCGATCAAAATTTTAAAATGCACCAAATTTTGAGTACACATTGCAAATGTTTTTCAGAATACAGAAAAAATTTTTTAGGTACCGGAATTTATTAGCTCAAAAGTTATTATAACCTCAAAAAATGAACTTTTTCCAGTTTTTTTCAACACCAGCTGGGTTTATCGCTATTTAACTCAAAATCTATCAACTTTTAATATACAACATTATTTGTAACATTCGTTGCTAATTATGTGTAGAATTTATCCTTCTGGGTTAGAATTTCTAATCTTAAGGTCAATGTTACATAAACTACATGTCAATATTCAACTTAAAAAAAGTGTAAGTTTGCCACAATTGATTTTTTTATCCAGAAGTCTAAAAGAAAGCTTGGAGCAATACCTTTCAAATGGTCTGTAGCATTTTTATGGCCTTCAATTCTGTAAAAAGTTATGATAAATTAAACAAAGACAAAAAATTCACAAAAATTAACATGGTATTTCCCATTTAAATTTTTTAAAAAATTTGGTGTTTCTTTAAATTATCATAACTTTTTACAGAATTGAAGGCCATAAAAATGCTACAGACCATTAGAAATGTATTGCTCCAAGCTTTCTTTCAGACTTTTGGATAAAAAAATCAATTGTGGCGCACTTACACTTTTTTTTATGTTGAATATTGACATGTGGTTTAAGTAATATTGACCTTGAGATTAGAAATTCTAATCCAGAAGAATAAATTCTACACGTAATTAGCAACGAATGTTACATATAATGTTGTATAGTAAAAGTTGATAGATTTTGGGTAAATAGCGATGAACCCAGCTGTTGTTGAAAAAAACTGGAAAAAGTTCACTTTTTGAGGTTAGAATAACTTTTGCGCTAATAAATACCAGTACCTAAAAATTTTTTTCTGTATTCTGAAAAACATTTGCAATGTGTACCCAAAATTTGGTGCATTTTAAAATTTTGATCGGACCACACTTTACGTGGAATACCCCATATGTATGGTAATGAACAATTAACTTACCAAAAATAGTAAAGTGCATATACTTAATTGTAGTATTTAGTAAAAACCTATTAAAATTTTAGATTATTTTAAACGGATCTAAATAGAACTATACCTCCTAAGATTAATTTATTTAAGTCATCGCCGAGAGTTCTATATGTCATTAATATTTTGTACTTTTAGAGTAATAAAACTTTCTACTTAATTAAATTAATTTTTGTAGTAGTTTTAAAAAATTATTTATAACATTTTAGTGGTATATAAATAAAAACCTGTTTCTTCCATTTCTCCCGTAATTCGTAATTTGCACCCTCTTTGAAAATTTGCGTTTTAATCCATAATTATATCCAATTATTTTTTCCTTTAGTTACGTACCCCATATATTTATTTTAATTATTATAAACAAAGGCATTCCTTAAATAACTTTTTGTTTCTAATAAATACATACTTGTTTATTTAAGATATTGTTTTATATAAATATACGTAATCTACTTACTTATATATCCATACAATTTTTAAATTTGATTTGAATAATATTTAAATTAAATACTACTAAAATAATAATTTTCGAAAAACTTTTGAAATGTAATTCGTATTTTATATTGCCACTGTTAAAATTTGAATTTTCTTTTGCCATTACTGTTTATAATAGAATTATCTTAAAAATGCAATAATTAATGTATTTAATTTTTAATTTATTGTATATTTCACATATAGATATTTGGAAAAGTGTATGTTATACTTATTTAATATTTATTTTATCTTCGAAAAATTGTGCATATTTTTAAAAACATTACATTAAATTTTAGGTCCGTTTTTATTTTATGAGTTTTAACTAATACACGTTCTTTCAAGTTATATTCACAACTTTCTATGCGCACGGAAAAAATACATATATTATGTATTCTTGAAAAAACAAATAACACTTACACACACACGCACACGCACACGCACACACACACACACGCACGCACACACACGCACCCACCCACCCACACACACACACACACACACACACACACACACACACACACACACACACACACACACACACACACACACACACACACACACACACACACACACACACACACACACACACACACACACACACGCACGCACGCACGCACACTTATATATATGACATATATATATATATAACATATATATGACATATATATATAACATATATATGACATATATATAACATATATATGATATATATATATATATAACATATATATGATATATATATATATATATATAACATATATATAACATATATATATAACATATATATGACATAATTAAATTAATTAATATTTTTATCGGTCTTACAGTCAATTATATGGGCAATCAGATTGCCCCTACTTATAATCACCCCCGAAGAATCTATAAAAATAAAAATAAAAAATATAAAATATGAAAAATAAAAACACTAACTAAACATAAAAACAAATTATTAATAAAGCAATCTGACTGCACCCCTGCACCAAAAATCTACTAACCCCAAATATGATGTCCGACGTTTCGAGCTCGCTGCTGCTCCTCATCAGGGACTGAAATGAAAATCTATTCTACACGATATTTAAACCCTCAAAAAAAGCCTCCCCACTCCAAGGACCCACCCTAAATAAATTCACACCAATAAACTAAGCTAAGTTAAGATAGGATGATAAATCTTATTTAATTTACTTGACTCAAACATTAAATTAACATTCTTATCATTCTTAAATATATGAATATTCTCAAGACTTTCTCTTTTAAATTTATTCATAATATTTTGTTCTAAAATTTCTACATTTTTAAAATCAAATGAATGAACAAAATCTAAACAATGCTCCTTCAAACCTGATGTGACAGATACACTCCTCAAACTATATTTATGTTCATAAATTCTCTTTTTCAAATATCTACTCTTTATTGGTGTGAATTTATTTAGGGTGGGTCCTTGGAGTGGGGAGGCTTTTTTTGAGGGTTTAAATATCGTGTAGAATAGATTTTCATTTCAGTCCCTGATGAGGAGCAGCAGCGAGCTCGAAACGTCGGACATCATATTTGGGGTTAGTAGATTTTTGGTGCAGGGGGGCAGTCAGATTGCTTTATTAATAATTTGTTTTTATGTTTAGTTAGTGTTTTTATTTTCATATTTTATATTTTTTATTTTTATTTTTATAGATTCTTCGGGGGTGATTATAAGTAGGGGCAATCTGATTGCCCATATAATTGACTGTAAGACCGATAAAAATATTAATTAATTTAGTTATACTACAGTCGACATAAGTAATATTTTATTAATTATATATGACATATATATATAACATATATATAACATATATATGACATATATATATAAAACATATATATATATATATATGTTGAATTCTGAATACTTAGACACGGCGGCGGCGGCGGCGGCGAAATATTTATATATTATAGAGATATATATATATATATATAACATATATATGATATATATATATATATATAACATATATATAACATATATATATAACATATATATGACATAATTAAATTAATTAATATTTTTATCGGTCTTACAGTCAATTATATGGGCAATCAGATTGCCCCTACTTATAATCACCCCCGAAGAATCTATAAAAATAAAAATAAAAAATATAAAATATGAAAAATAAAAACACTAACTAAACATAAAAACAAATTATTAATAAAGCAATCTGACTGCACCCCTGCACCAAAAATCTACTAACCCCAAATATGATGTCCGACGTTTCGAGCTCGCTGCTGCTCCTCATCAGGGACTGAAATGAAAATCTATTCTACACGATATTTAAACCCTCAAAAAAAGCCTCCCCACTCCAAGGACCCACCCTAAATAAATTCACACCAATAAACTAAGCTAAGTTAAGATAGGATGATAAATCTTATTTAATTTACTTGACTCAAACATTAAATTAACATTCTTATCATTCTTAAATATATGAATATTCTCAAGACTTTCTCTTTTAAATTTATTCATAATATTTTGTTCTAAAATTTCTACATTTTTAAAATCAAATGAATGAACAAAATCTAAACAATGCTCCTTCAAACCTGATGTGACAGATACACTCCTCAAACTATATTTATGTTCATAAATTCTCTTTTTCAAATATCTACTCTTTATTGGTGTGAATTTATTTAGGGTGGGTCCTTGGAGTGGGGAGGCTTTTTTTGAGGGTTTAAATATCGTGTAGAATAGATTTTCATTTCAGTCCCTGATGAGGAGCAGCAGCGAGCTCGAAACGTCGGACATCATATTTGGGGTTAGTAGATTTTTGGTGCAGGGGGGCAGTCAGATTGCTTTATTAATAATTTGTTTTTATGTTTAGTTAGTGTTTTTATTTTTCATATTTTATATTTTTTATTTTTATTTTTATAGATTCTTCGGGGGTGATTATAAGTAGGGGCAATCTGATTGCCCATATAATTGACTGTAAGACCGATAAAAATATTAATTAATTTAGTTATACTACAGTCGACATAAGTAATATTTTATTAATTATATATGACATATATATATAACATATATATAACATATATATGACATATATATATAAAACATATATATATATATATATGTTGAATTCTGAATACTTAGACACGGCGGCGGCGGCGGCGGCGAAATATTTATATATTATAGAGATATATATATATATATATATATATATATATATATATGGGTGGTTCTCTGTGACATCGTAGATGAAAAAAATAAATATTGCTATAACTGTTGGAATATGTTTTAGAGGTATCCAGTAGTTCTCCTGAATTTTTTCAGATTTTTTCTGGGCCAGTATTTTAAGTTACAGAGAGTCAAAGTTGACATTTTAGCACTTTTTTGCATTATATGCCCATTTTCATGAATTTTTAGCTCCCAGGGGATGCATTTTTCACTAAAAACATAAGTATGACTTTTTTTGTAAAATTTTCCGAACTTTTCATTAAAAATACTTGTAAAGACATAAATGTATGCTATCACACTCTTGTAAGCCATTTGAACCTTAAATAGTGAAAATCAGCAATTCTGCTCCGGACTCTGGTAACCTAATACTGTCTAAAATGTGTCTTTTTATAGTCAGAAACTGCCTAAAAATTTCCAGAGTGGGTCTAAATCATTAAGATCACTTATGGTCAAAACATCCGGGAAAAGTGCCCGAAATATTAATAGAAATGTATATTTGTTGCCTTATAACGATGAATCTATTAGCATGATCATTGCAAAAAAATTTATGCACTTACCTTGGAATGGTAGAAAAGTATCTCCACTTGTTTCAGTATCCATCTAATCCCCTGTAAGCTGCTAAAAATACAAATATTATTATACAAATGTAAAAAATTAATTTTTAAACATTTATAATTCTGAATTTTTAGTTTTACATCCCTTACAAGAATTATAATACTAATGTGAAGGATTACTATAAATATATAAACATCATTATAACAATAACTGAATATACGTATTTAATACAAAAAGATATATAAATAAATCGGATATATAATTATAATGAATAATATGATAACGTGACAGTGACAAGTTTGTGAAATCTAAACAATGTATTGCTGAATAATAATAATAATAATGTTGATACTTTTATAGTAATCCTTCAGATTAGTATTATAATTCTTGTAAGGAATCTTAATCTAAAAATTCAGCATTATAAATGTTTAAAAATTAATTTTTTACATTTGTATAATAATATTTGTATTTTTAGCAGCTTACAGGGGATTAGATGGATACTGAAACAAGTGAAGATACTTTTCTACCACTCCAAGGTAAGTGCACAAATTTTTTTGCAATGACCATGCTAATAGATTCATCGTTATAAGGCAACAAATATACATTTCTATTAATATTTCGGGCACTTTTCCCGGATATTTTGACCATAAGTGATCTTAATGATTTAGACCCACTCTGGAAATTTTTAGGCAGTTTCTGACTATAAAAAGACATCTTTTAGACAGTATTAGGTTACCAGAGTCCGGAGCAGAATTGCTGATTTTCACTATTTAAGGTTCAAATGGCTTACAAGAGTGTGACAGCATACATTTATGTCTTTAAAAGTATTTTTATTGAAAAGTTCGGAAAATTTTACAAAAAAAGTTATACTTATGTTTTTAGTGAGAAATGCATCCCCTGGGAGCTAAAAATTCATGAATATGGGCATATAATGCAAAAAAGTGCTAAAATGTCAACTTTGACTCTCTGTAACTTAAAATAATGGCCCAGAAAAAATCTGAAAAAATTCAGGAGAACTACTGGATACCTCTAAAACATATTCCCACAGTTATAGCAATATTTATTTTTTTCATCTTCGATGTCACAGAGAACCACCCATATACATATGAAAAAGTAACAGCAGCTCCCTCTCGCTGAATTTTTCAGAGTCTGACCAGACTTCCGGGCTGGAAAGTATATGTAGTGATACATATGTATATGGAAGACGAAAAAAGGGAAATCGCAAAATTGTTGAAAGGAATTCAGCAAGCAATTTCTTTGACTTGCTTTTTCTGTAATATGCGTTTATGAATATTCGCAGAATTTGATGTAAATTGAAGAAAATAAGTAAGGAGTGACAGATTAATTGATAAACATCAAAAATTAAATTCAAATATAAAAATATACGATATGAAAAAATCCGTGGGTTAAAGTAGCTGTGTATAAGGGCTTGCACGCCTGCATACTTGCGTCAGGCGCTGGTGCGCCTCATATGATTAAATAATTTGTGCATTGTTCCTTTAAGGGGATGTCGGAGCTATAGCCTCCATCAAAAGCCGCTCGATCTCTCGGTTTCGAATGGCGCTGTAGTCAGGTGTCGATTTCTACGATAACCGTACTTAAAACATAAATTATAAATTTTACAGCTACATAGAGCTGTTGAAAGATACTTTCCCCCCTAGCTATAACTAAAATTAAGGTAATTGTAATATTACTCTTGGCAGTAAATGTTTATTTTTTTAAAGAAATGTGAAATACGTTGCGTGTAGCATTACGGCAGATATAGATTCATTGAATATGAGACGTATTTCACATTTCTTTAAAAAAATAAACATTTACTGACAAGAGTAATATTACAATTACCTTAATTTTAGTTATAGCTAGGGGGGAAAGTATCTTTCAACAGCTCTATGTAGCTGTAAAATTTATAATTTATGTTTTAAGTACGGTTATCGTAGAAATCGACACCTGACTACAGCGCCATTCGAAACCGAGAGATCGAGCGGCTTTTGATGGAGGCTATAGCTCCGACATCCCCTTAACGCTTTTTATCTAAAAACTAACTAAGTTTCTATTAGTCTATTATAAATATGGTTATAAAAATAAATACCATGACGTCATTATTTACTATTACAGATAATTCAGTTGATGATAGTTATGTATTATATGATCAATCTACGAAAACGAAAAAGAAAGAAGACTCTCTTCAAAGCTTGTCATATAGATATATCCGCAGTGTTATAACCGTCGATCCATTGCACACATTAAACTATTTGCAGTTTCTTAATCAAGATCATGATTAATCAGTCTGGGAATCAGTTTATAATTTAAGTACTAAATGTGCTTTGTTTCTTTTTCATATTGTATTTCATTAATAATAATATAATAATTTGATAATAAAATGTACAATTATTCCGGATAATTTGTTAAATTTTTCAATTAATTACAACCTAATATATATTTTACAGAAATCGCACAACTAAACATCTATATCTGTTTCAAATCTTAAATCAATGTGGCGAAGGTAAGTTTTTAATCGAAGCCTACGATTATGAAAAGGACCCAGTAAAACAAAAATCCTTAATCGACAGAAAGAAAATTACTTCTTTTGATATTCGCGCTGTTTAACGATTAGTTATTTTTCACGAACAAAGTTGTACAAATTCGAATGCGTAAGTGAATTTGTACATTTTTAAATTGATTTTATATTATTTATTACAAAACAAGTATTAATATTAATTTTCATGTTTGTACTTGATATACTTATTAGTATTTGTAAAGCTGTTATTCTAAACCAACGTCCAATTGTAATACCAATTTACATGAAAAAGCTTTAGCTTACGGTTTTATCCAAGTAGGAAAACGGAAAAAGCGTTTTAAATTGCTGTTTAAAGTTATATACACTATTTTATTGAATAGCAATATTTTAAAATTAATTTTATTATTTCAGGATTCGAGTTATCTAATGACTTGCAGCAACTTTTACCTCCTGTTGAAATAATTACTGACTATTTTAGACGAAAATGAAGTGCAGTTGGAAAAACTGATAAATTAAACTTTATTATGCAAAATAGTACACAGATTATTTTAAACGTTTGTAAATTATGATAATCAACTCGGATACGCTTTGTTACGTTAGTTTTTTGATTAATATTAAAATAATTTTCTTAATACCAAATCCAGATATTTTAAGTGTCTTAAACGATTCGGTGATGATGATGATATCGTCCAGATATCCGAAAATAAGGGGTTCAAATTCTGGACCGAATATCGCATTGATCAACTGCTGAAATAACTTGGGCGCATTCTTCAATCCGAATGACATTCTTTTAAATTGCCGTAGACCCGATCCTGGCAACGCAAACGCCGTATATTTTCGACTAGCAGGCGCCATCTTTAGCTGAAAGTACGTCTGCTTCTAATCAATTTTACTTTACTTTTACACCTGGCCTTGTGAATTTTATCCACAATCGAATCCATTTGTGGTAAAGAGTATGCATCCCGTTTTGTGACCGAGATTAAGTCCCTATAATCCACACAGAACCTGATTGATCCGTCAGACTTCCGGACTAAATCTGGTGAACTACTCCAGTCACTTACCGATCTCTCAATAACTCCCAACTGCAACATCTTTTCAACCTCCTCGTGAGTTGCCTCAAACATCTTAAGCGAGATGCGCGTGTTCGATGTTTAATTGGAGGAGCTCCTTGATTATTAATTAAATGTTCAGGAAGGTCTGTCATTCCAAACAGATCGGCATTTATCCCTGGGAGTAAAGTGCGCACTATTTTTTTAACTCGGTGCCTTTCCCCATCCTTCAATTCGGAGATGTCAACGCATTTTCCAAATATTATAGAATAGTTTCTCTCTTTATCGTTACTATACGACCGCGATGGACCTTGTCAAACACGCCACTGATCCTGTCCTAACCTATCATCGAAGTTGAAGAGTTTGCCAAAATTCATACCCTAGATCGTATCTAATTCCAAATCTTGCAAAGACTTACAATTATTTTTCCCTACACGTTCATTAATCTCTAAATTATTCTCCAATCTAATACCGTCACTAATCTACCATAGACATAAAGAACGCCTATAATTTCGTAAGATAGAACAGCATCATGCTGTCTTTAGAACATCTTACGGTGCCGTTATATATTCGAAAAATCGCGTCGAGCTACCTGAGGGATCGGACCCTGCTCTACGACACTAATGCAGGTAGACGCTGTTCTGGAACGTCGATTACGACGGTCTTTTAAGTCGGCGGCTTTTCCATGGAGTGGACCTTGCACTCGTCGTCGTCGCTAAGAGCATCGAAGAGGTGCAATACATCGATGACGTCCCTATCGAGGTAGTAGTGGGCTGGCTGAGTGGCCAGGGGTTGAGTCTCGCCGCGGAAAAACTCTTTTTCTGGAAAAAGAAGAGGACGTATGTCACCTTACGGTTGGCAGTGAGCAAGTCCGGTCGGTGGAATCCGTCCGTTACCCTAGGGTAACGCTGGACGCGCGACTATCATCGTAGAGAACATTTACTGAACGCAGGCTGGAATGCAACTAGGGTGGCACGTGCGCTCGCCTGTGTCATGCCCAACATCGGGGGTCTAAGCAACTGCGAAAGCTCCTCCTCGCGTCGGTAGTGAGCTTTGTAATTTTAAACGGAGCTCCAATTTGGGCCGATGCATGACTGAAGAACGTAAGCTACAGAGCTCCCTGTCGGCGGGTCTGCAGTGTCGCCCAACATGCCCTGGAATAGACGAAGACGTGGAGCACTTCTATTGTCCAAAATTCCTGGAAGAACGTCAACAATTCTAGGAGTATTGAAAGGGCCCTTTAAAATCCGAGGGCCTAGGGAAGTGCCTGCTTGTATCACAGATTGGATGGGATGCCGCGTTTACCCTCACTCTAATATCATAGAATGGCTGAATCTCATCAGGAGAATTGAAGACAGAAGAAGAAACGTTGGTAACAATATCAGCCTGACGTAATATTGTGCGATGGCCCAGATAGGACATGACTGCCCCCCTGAAGTATAGCCTCACGACACCTCCCGGAGGAGAGTGACAGTCAAATGGAAGAATTCTGACTGTGTTATCTGACAGGGTATTTTTTGGTGGGTATTCTTATACGTTGCATCGTGAGCGAGTTCCCCTATTGAAAAAATCGAGGTGAATATCCAGCTCGATTTCGAGGTCGATTTCGAGCTGGAATTCGAGCTGGATTCGACTCGATTTTGCCTCGATTTGACTCGATTTTTGGCCTCAATTTCGAGCTGAATCCACCTCGATTGGTGACTCGATTTCGACCTGGATCGGCATCGATTTCGGGCTGGATCGGCATCGATTTCGACCTCAATTGGCCACGATTTCGGGCTGGAGACGCCTCGATTTCAAACTCGATTGGCCTCGAGCTCGATGGGCCTCGATTTGACCTGGATCGGCCTCGATTTTGAGCTCGATTGGCCTCGATATCGGGCGGCTTCGGGCTCGATTTCGACCTTGATCAGCCTCGATTTTGAGCTAGAATAGCCTCAATTTCGAACTGGATGGGCGTCAATCGGGAACTCGATTTCACGTTCGTTCGGCCTCGATTTCAAGCTGCAATATCCTCGATTTCGACCTGGATCAGCCTCGATTTCGAGCTTGATTGGCCTCGATTTTGGGCTGGATCGGACTCGATCGGGGATTCGATTTCGAAGGGGATAAAACTCAATCAGTGCCTCGATTTCGAACTGAATCGGTATGGATTGGGGACTCGATATCAAGTGGGTACGGACTCGATCGGGGCCTCGATTTCGACCTGGTTCAGTCTCGAATTCGAGATCGATTGGCCTCCATTTCGGGCTGGAATAGCGTCGTTCGGGGACTCGATTGGACACTCGCTAGCCCTCGATTTCAATCTGATGGATCAGCCTTGATGGCGAGCTGAATGGGCCTCGATCTGGGACTCGGCTTCGGTCTCGATTGGGGACTCGACTTAGGGTTCGATTGACCTCGATTGGCCGCAATTTCGTGCTGGATTTTCTTTAATTAGGGACTCGATTCGTGGACGTGTTGGATTGACCTTGATTTAAAGCTCAATTTAGTTGATATTAATGATCAATAAACGTTTTCATAGTATATAATAATTCATATAGTGAAAAGAATTATTTTTAGAATCAGATGGTTTGTTTTTCTCATATTTACAATAATATAGAAATAAAGCATTATTGGAACTAATAATAACTTTTATTTATAGAACAGGTAGCAGTTTAATGTAAGTAAATTGTAAATGTAAGTATTGTATTTTATATAATAAATTAGTTTTTTTACGTACCTTATTGAGGAAATTCTTGCCAGATTTGCATTCGAATTTTGTATTAGTCTTGCTACGTTTTTAAATACATTTTTGAGTATTACTGTTATCTGAACGTTACATTATTAGTTACATTATTAATTATGCAGGTTATAATGTATCTGTGTTCAAGGTATGTTTTCATTTGATTATTTTTATTGATAGTTGATACTGCATGATGTGGTTATACATATTCATCGAAACTTAATTTAACCTTTAGGCTGCCAGCTTGGCTCAAATACAGTAATTTATATGAAGTTGCCATAGTCAAAACTGATATGTTTGTTTACTTTTTGGCATATTTGTTGCATTACTATCAATTGTGAGAAGATTTTAATATATATTTTATCGGTTTCACAGCCTAAAGCGTAAGAAAAATTTCATAAAAGTTAGTTCCCGCTCAAAGTACAAACACTGAATTTTTTAAATTTCTACCCTCTCGTTACAGGAAAGTTTAAGTGATATTATTCTTTTGACAACACAAGAACATTTGCAGGTGACCTTGATAACCTGATACCGTTGAAAAAAAATAGTAATTCGCTTATATGATTATGCATAACATCTTATAATCTTAAATATCTGCCAAAATTTCCTAGCCAGACTGGCTCAAGTTTAATCTACCCGTGACATTGAAACTCCTGTTGACGTATTGGATTATACATATAAATTTCACTTTTTAAAAATATTAATTTTGAAATCAAAATACCGGCAATCTAAAGGTTAAATAAGATATGTTAAATTTTATAGGATCGTATTAATAATATTACACTATTTTGGAAACAATATCTTTTTATTTTTCTATAAAAATATAATTTCTGTTGCGTTTTTATTATATCTTACAGCAACGTTAAGGTTAAAACTATTATTTTCTTTACTTATCTTATTATTTTCGGACGTCCTTTTTAGATTTAAATATTTACTTCAAGTTTGCCAATACTTATGACTAACTGGACATATATATTGGTTTTCATTCACAGCCATTAAAATACAAATATTTTTTATTTTATTAGTTTCGATTACTTGTATTTGAGGATTTGTAGCAACAATCTTCTTAATAATGAATTGTTCATTAGATATACAATGTTCTGTTATTAGCTGCTTATACGCTGTGTACTCTTTGGAATTGTTATTGTCAATAAGAAATTGTTGCATTTTTATAAACTCACCATTGACTGTTTGCGCATACGAATTATCTGATCGTCGATTACTTTTTTTTGAAAAATCAAACAAATATTTATCTTTAACAATTTTTTTATAAGCTGTTGCATCTTCTGCAGACAAATTTAATTGCTGCAATACATCTTCATTTACTGGTAATGGCTTTCCAAAATATCGAAATTGTTCTGATTTCGTGCTTTTTGCAGTAATTTTGTTCTCTAAATAATAACAATAATCCATAACAGAAGAAAATTGTTTTAAAGCAACGTGTTTTTCTAAAATTATTATGCTTTCTTGTACTGTAAGACTTCTACAAATTTGACTAAGTACACCTCTTGCTGCATGAACTTTTGAAACAATTTTACCATTACCAGATTCAAATGGGTAACCATAATGCACCCATAGTGGTCCCCAATTGACTACACTCTGTGCTGGGTGAGTTAATTGGTGAACATTAAAAGACATTGCGTCTACTCCGTAATAAACCTCCGTTAAAGCAACAAATTTTTTTAATAAGTAATCAGCACGCTGTAATTCCAATTGATTAATTGAGTCCTTCAGCAGTAAATGATAGCCTTCCACTAATAAAATCCAATGTTGTAGAAATTTGTCAAAATTAGGTATTTCAGCTAATATTACGGTACTGTAAAATAAAAGCCAATTCACCCAATCTTTAGCCTTCCAGTAGCTGCGATCATATATTGAACGCGATAATCTGGCGAGCTGTTGTAGAACCCTGAATTGCGCAATTTGTTTATCAATATTATCCATATAAATATTTGATAAGCTGTATGGCTTGTTAGAAGATTTAAACCAGTAGTCAGCAAATTGTTTTGATATTCTTAAATCTATACAGTGCATCACATCTGGTACAAATCCAGGTTGAAATCGACGCCAATCGAGCCCGTATTCGAAATCGAGTCCACAATCGAGGCCAATAGAACGCCTAATTGATCCCAAAATGAAGCAACGATTGAGACCGACCCAGTTCGTCAAGGCCAATTGAGCGCAAAAGCGAGGCCGATCGAGATTTAAAATCGAGGCCGACCGAGCCCAACATCGAGACTTATCGAGTCGCCAATTAAGTCCTCGATCAAGGTCATCCAGCTGGAAATCGAGCTCCCGATCGAGGCCATCGAGCTGGTAATTAAGTTGCCAATCAAGGCCAATCGATCGCGAAATCGAGGCCAATCGAGCCCGAAATCAAGGCCGAAGGCTCGAGGCCGATCGAGCCCGAAATCGAGATCTATCGAGTCCTCGATCGAGACCCCCATTTAAGGCGATCAAGCCCGACATCGAAGCCGATCCAGCTTAAAATCTAAGCAATTAGAGCACAAATTGAAACCAGTCGAGGTCGAAATCAATGCCCATTTTGCACAAAATTGAGGTTAATCAAGCGCTAAATCAAGCCCGAAATCGATGCTAATCGATCTCGAAATCGAGGCCGATCCAGGTCGACATCGTGGCCATTCCAGCTTGAATTCGAGGTCGATCTAACCCAAAATCGTGGCCTATTGAGATCAAAATCGAGTCCGATATACAGCCCGAAATCGAGGCCAATCGAGCTCGAAATCGAGACCGATCCAGCCCGAAATCCAGTCCGATCTACAGCACGAAATCGAGGCCAATCGAGCTCGAAATTGAGTCCGATCCACAGCCGGAATCGCGGCCAATCGAGCTCGAAATGGAGGCGGCTCCAGCCCGAAATCGTGGCCAATCGAGCTCAAAATCGCGTCCGATCCACAGCCCGAAATCAAGGCCAATCGATCGCGAAATCGAGGCCAATCGAGCCCGAAATCAAGGCCGAAGGCTCGAGGCCGATCGAGCCCGAAATCGAGATCTATCGAGTCCTCGATCGAGACCCCCATTTAAGGCGATCAAGCCCGACATCGAAGCCGATCCAGCTTAAATCTAAGCAATTAGAGCACAAATTGAAACCAGTCGAGGTCGAAATCAATGCCCATTTTGCACAAAATGAGGTTAATCAAGCGCTAAATCAAGCCCGAAATCGATGCTAATCGATCAAAATCGAGTGCCCCCGAAATCGATGCCAATCGAGCTCGAAATCGAGACCGATCCAGCCGAAATCCAGTCCGATCTACAGCACGAAATCGAGGCCAATCGAGCTCGAAATTGAGTCCGATCCACAGCCGGAATCGCGGCCCAATCGAGCTCGAAAATGGAGGCGGCTCCAGCCCGAAATCGTGGCCAATCGAGCCTCAAAATCGCGTCCGATCCACAGCCCGAAATCGAGGCCAATCAAGCTCGAAATCAAGGCCGATCCAGCCCGAAATCGAGGCCAATCGAGTTCGAAATCGAGTCCGATCCACAGCCCGAAATCGAGGCCAATCGAGCTCGAAATCGAGTCCGATCCACAGCCCGAAATCGAGGCCAATCAAGCTCGAAATCAAGGCCGATCACAGCCACGCCGGAATCGCGGCCAATCGAGCTCGAAATGGAGGCGGGCTCCAGCCCGAAATCGTGGCCAATCGAGCTCAAAATCGCGTCCGATCCACAGCCCGAAATCGAGGCCAATCAAGCTCGAAATCAAGGCCGATCCAGCCCGAAATCGAGGCCAATCGAGTTCGAAATCGAGTCCGATCCACAGCCCGAAATACGAGGCCAATCGAGCTCGAATCGAGTCCGATCCACAGCCCGAAGATCGAGGCCAATCAAGCTCGAAATCAGGCCGATCCAACAGCCGGAATCGCGGCCAATCGAGCTCGAAACGGAATCGCGGCCAATCGAGCTCGAAATGGAGCGGCTCCAGCCCGAAATCGTGGCCAATCGAGCTCAAAATCGCGTCCGATCCACAGCCCGAAATCGAGGCCAATCAAGCTCGAATCAAGGCCGATCCAGCCCGAAATCGAGGCCAATCGAGTTCGAAATCGAGTCCGATCCACAGCCCGAAATCGAGGCCAATCGAGCTCGAAATCGAGTCCGATCCACAGCCCGAAATCGAGGCCAATCAAGCTCGAAATCAAGGCCGATCCACAGCCGGAATCGCGGCCAATCGAGCTCGAAATGGAGGCGGCTCCAGCCCGAAATCGTCCAATCGAGCTCAGAAAATGAGGGGCTCCCCCGAATCGGGCCAATCGAGCTCAAAATCGGCGTCCGATCCACAGCCCGAATCGAGGCCATCGAGCCTCGAAATCGAGAACGGATCCATCCCGAAATCCATCCGATCTACAGCACGAAAATCGAGGCCAATCGAGCTCGAAATTGAGTCCGATCCACAGCCGAATCGCGGCCAATCGAGCTCGAAATGGAGGCGGCTCCAGCCCGAAATCGTGGCCAATCGAGCTCAAAATCGCGTCCGATCCACAGCCCGAAATCGAGGCCAATCAAGCTCGAAATCAAGGCCGATCCAGCCCGAAATCGAGGCCAATCGAGTTCGAAATCGAGTCCGATCCACAGCCCGAAATCGAGGCCAATCGAGCTCGAAATCGAGTCCGATCCACAGCCCGAAATCGAGGCCAATCAAGCTCGAAATCAAGGCCGATCCACAGCCGGAATCGCGGCCAATCGAGCTCGAAATGGAGGCGGCTCCAGCCCGAAATCGTGGCCAATCGAGCTCAAAATCGCGTCCGATCCACAGCCCGAAATCGAGGCCAATCGAGCTCGAAATCGAGACCGATCCAGCCCGAAATCCAGTCCGATCTACAGCACGAAATCGAGGCCAATCGAGCTCGAAATTGAGTCCGATCCACAGCCGGAATCGCGGCCAATCGAGCTCGAAATGGAGGCGGCTCCAGCCCGAAATCGTGGCCAATCGAGCTCAAAATCGCGTCCGATCCACAGCCCGAAATCGAGGCCAATCAAGCTCGAAATCAAGGCCGATCCAGCCCGAAATCGAGGCCAATCGAGTTCGAAATCGAGTCCGATCCACAGCCCGAAATCGAGGCCAATCGAGCTCGAAATCGAGTCCGATCCACAGCCCGAAATCGAGGCCAATCAAGCTCGAAATCAAGGCCGATCCACAGCCGGAATCGCGGCCAATCGAGCTCGAAATGGAGGCGGCTCCAGCCCGAAATCGTGGCCAATCGAGCTCAAATCGCGTCCGATCCACAGCCCGAAATCGAGGCCAATCGAGCTCGAAATCGAGACCGATCCAGCCCGAAATCGAGTCCGATCCACAGCCCCGAAATCGAGGCCAATCAAGCTCGAAATCAAGGCCGATCACAGCCCGAAATTGAGGCCAATCGAGTCGAAATCGAGTCCGATCCACAGGCCCGAAATCGAGGCCACCTCGAGCTCGAAATAGAGTCCGATCCCCAGCCCGAAATTCGAGGCCAATCAAGCTCGAAATCAAGGGCCGATCCACAGCCGAAATCGCGGCCAATCGCGCTCAGAAATGGAGGCGGCTCCCAGCCCGAAATCGTGGCCAATCGAGCTCAAAATCGCGTCCGATCCACAGCCCGAAATCGAGGCCAATCGAGCTCGAATCGAGAACGATCCAGCCCGAAATCCAGTCCGATCTACAGCACGAAATCGAGGCCAATCGAGCTCGAAATTGAGTCCGATCCACAGCCGGAATCGCGGCCAATCGAGCTCGAAATGGAGGCGGCTCCAGCCCGAAATCGTGGCCAATCGAGCTCAAAATCGCGTCCGATCCACAGCCCGAAATCGAGGCCAATCAAGCTCGAAATCAAGGCCGATCCAGCCCGAAATCGAGGCCAATCGAGTTCGAAATCGAGTCCGATCCACAGCCCGAAATCGAGGCCAATCGAGCTCGAAATCGAGTCCGATCCACAGCCCGAAATCGAGGCCAATCAAGCTCGAAATCAAGGCCGATCCACAGCCGGAATCGCGGCCAATCGAGCTCGAAATGGAGGCGGCTCCAGCCCGAAATCGTGGCCAATCGAGCTCAAAATCGCGTCCGATCCACAGCCCGAAATCGAGGCCAATCGAGCTCGAAATCGAGACCGATCCAGCCCGAAATCCAGTCCGATCTACAGCACGAAATCGAGGCCAATCGAGCTCGAAATTGAGTCCGATCCACAGCCGGAATCGCGGCCAATCGAGCTCGAAATGGAGGCGGCTCCAGCCCGAAATCGTGGCCAATCGAGCTCAAAATCGCGTCCGATCCACAGCCCGAAATCGAGGCCAATCGAGCTCGAAATCGAGACCGATCCAGCCCGAAATCCAGTCCGATCTACAGCACGAAATCGAGGCCAATCGAGCTCGAAATTGAGTCCGATCCACAGCCGGAATCGCGGCCAATCGAGCTCGAAATGGAGGCGGCTCCAGCCCGAAATCGTGGCCAATCGAGCTCAAAATCGCGTCCGATCCACAGCCCGAAATCGAGGCCAATCAAGCTCGAAATCAAGGCCGATCCAGCCCGAAATCGAGGCCAATCGAGTTCGAAATCGAGTCCGATCCAAAGCCCGAAATCGAGGCCAATCGAGCTCGAAATCGAGTCCGATCCACAGCCCGAAATCGAGGCCAATCAAGCTCGAAATCAAGGCCGATACACAGCCGGAATCGCGGCCAATCGAGCTCGAAATGGAGGCGGCTCCAGCCCGAAATCGTGGCCAATCGAGCTCAAAATCGCGTCCGATCCACAGCCCGAAATCGAGGCCAATCGAGCTCGAAATCGAGTCCGATCTACAGCACGAAATCGAGGCCAATCGAGCTCGAAATTGAGTCCGATCCACAGCCGGAATCGCGGCCAATCGAGCTCGAAATGGAGGCGGCTCCAGCCCGAAATCGTGGCCAATCGAGCTCAAAATCGCGTCCGATCCACAGCCCGAAATCGAGGCCAATCAAGCTCGAAATCAAGGCCGATCCAGCCCGAATTCGAGGCCAATCGAGTTCGAAATCGAGTCAGATCCACAGCCCGAAATCGAGGCCAATCGAGCTCGAAATCGAGTCCGATCCACAGCTCGAAATCGAGTCTCCAATCGAGGTGGATTCAGCTCGCAATCGAGGCCAAAAACCGAGTCAAATCGAGGCAAAATCGAGTCGAATCCAGCTCGAAATCCAGCTCGAAATCGACCTCGAAATCGAGCTGGATATCCACATCGATTTTTTCAACAGGGTCCATACATCGTGCGTAAATACATTTTCAAAACTTAAAATCACACGCACACACATATACACACATACGTGTCGGATTTGCTGGTCCCACATCATGGCGCCTCCGTAGGTGGTGGATCGGTGAATGCTTTCCAGATATGGATGGTACTGAGAAAATCAAATATTCGGGTCAAACCAAAACTAGATAGGAGAAGGCACCCCGAGGGATTATTAATTATAAATTAATACTGTACAATAAAATAAAGTTTTAATATTATATATACACACCTTAAGATTACCATGAACTACAAGTGCTTCATCAGGCGCGTCAGTATTAATGCCAACTCGTCCAACATGATAAATACTATCAGTTGTATGTCCTTTTTGCCACATATTATCTGAACTAATCAAGTTGCTTTCAGATTCAAATTGCCCTGGATTACTTGCCTTTAAAATATAAACGATTATAAATAATTGGAAAAGAAATGTTATGTTGATTGATAAACAAATTCAAAATATTTAACACAAAGATTTGTCAAAATAAATTAATTTTTGACCATCAAAATAACGTTTAATTTTATCCCTAATATGCAAATATATAAAGAATAAATTAATTTCAAGAACTTCAAAAAATATAATACAGTAATATTTCTATAATACAATATTATTGCATACTTAAATATAAAGAGGGCATTAATTTGTAGACCGAAATCGGACGCGAAAAAGCAAGTTAAAATTAAGTCAGCGTGACAGGAACCGGTAATGAAAATAAGTTTACGATGGGTGAAGTCTCTTGAATCTTATAGTATGTAACGCCACAACAAAAAAGCATAAAATATTCAGCATCCTACAAAAATATTTAAGGAAGTTTCTATCCAAAATCAAAATAAACAGAATTTAAAAAATTTTATAAAAAGTTTTGAATATAAGTTCACTAGACAAATTTTAGAACCATTCAGAAGCTTTGTAAAGAGCAAATTACTTTTTGGTAGATCTTAGATTTTGGTAGTATGTCGATGTTTACATATTTATTTAACGTATAAAATATCAACAGATCTTTATTAAAATTTATAGAAAATTACTTAAACATGTAAAAGGATCGTGTAAAATTATGAAGGTGTTTCAGCTCCTTATGAAACAGATATTACGTGATAAGTAAAAAGAAAAGAAGGCAACACTGTATTGCGTATGAATTCAAAAGATGACATTTCGTGAGTGATTACTTTATGTCTAAAAATATCGGATTACTAATTTTAGAAACACTTATTCCACCATGAAAAATGGAAATTTTTCAATTTTTTAGAAAAATTGCAATTTTCAAAGCCATTTATCTCAAAATCTATTGATTTTTTTGAAAAAACATTATAAACAACTTTTGTTCAAAATAATCTTTAGAACTTATCTACCTGGGTTACAATTCTTAAATTCAAAATCTCGAAGAGATAGAACGCCCGGAAATATTGAATATCAAAAAAGGCAACCACACCACAATTGAGTTTGATCTAACTCCGCTCAAAAGATCACATTTTTCGAGAGCTTTCGAATGGCTTGGGTTAGATTATTAGTCAAGACCGCTGGTGTAAGTTATGCCTCATAAACCTCAGAAAGTCACTAATTTTCATGTATTTTAGGGCATAACCTTGCTTGTCCATTGGCCCTAGTGTGAGTCGGCGCCCCGACGTCTGCTGGCCGGTGGAGCCGGCCCGGTTTCCCGTCGTCCTTGCCGGTAGTCTGCAGGTGCGGCCTGATGCCGCGGCAATTCGCCTACCTCGGGGAACACTCGACCCGAGGTATATGGTCCTTCGCACTGCACTTACACGAACTCACTAGCACTCGCGTACGGCTTCCCGGAGCACGGACGAATCGGTCCGGTACTTCCCGTGGCGCGCGAAAGTGAACGTGACGATATGTTGAAAAGATGCTGTCGCGGTCAAGACCGGCAGCGTACTGAGCTTTTCGGGAACTGTCGTATTCCCGAATAGTACCTAACACACTCACACAATAACAATTGAATATACGGATGCTCGCACACACCCTCGTTCGTCGATATAAACACGCGCGTTTCGTGCCTTTGAAGAGGCAACGCACGAAACAATAACAACGTGCGAGATTTTAACAAAGAATATCTAATACATACTAAACAATATAATATTTCGAATATTATTTGCTTCATTGCAACGACGTCTCGTCGCAATATATGTATAACGTAACGGTAAGGTATTGTTTACCTTACCAGTTGACGAATTCGATCAACGCGAGCGAACAATATCACACTTGACATCGTCTGAATATTTCGGGTACGCTCAATGTTCTTGGACAATTTTTTTTCTTAAACTTCATGTAATTTACAGAAAAAAGGTCTTTTGTGTTTTTTGCATTGAATCAGCCCATTTTGAGTTATAAAAGGTTAAAAGTTTTAAAAAAATCAAGAGAATGTCAATTTAACCATTTTTTTCCTTAAATATCTTTAAAATTACTAATTTTTTGCCTCTAAGAATTTAGATCCTCATCCAAAACATGTAAAAGAAGGTTTTGACAAAGTTACAGAAAAAAAAAATTTTTGCCTCTCGATTTGACAGAGAATAGTCCATATATATATTATCAATTCTTTTTTTT
Source organism: Theocolax elegans (assembly GCA_026168455.1). Classification (NCBI taxonomy): domain Eukaryota; kingdom Metazoa; phylum Arthropoda; class Insecta; order Hymenoptera; family Cerocephalidae; genus Theocolax; species Theocolax elegans. The sequence goes on along the minus strand of JANSJX010000009.1, from coordinate 1,154,844 downwards.
ATATACGTTTTCTTTTATTTTTACTGCTCTATCGTTGAAGAAGATACCCTAGATTGCAACCAATGGACTCGTTAAAATTAAGTCATTAATGCAGATTTTCCAATTGAATTAAAGATTGTCTTTTTCTTTTGTAATAATAATTAAAACTCTTCCTTAAATTAAAAAAACAAATCGAAAGTTCGATTAGATTTGATGAAAAAATAAAAAATATAATGTAAGAAAAAATTTTATAAATTAATATTAAGTAAAAATATTTAATTACTACTAAAGAACGAGAATGATACCTTTAACTTTAAGTGAAAATTTACAAGTTATTAATGAAGATGATAGTAATAATTTTAAAAAGTGGCTACTAGATGAATGTAGTGGAATTTATTTTAATACTGTCATCTCCGGGCTTGTACTAATTGCTATAAAAAATGTTTACAAGAAGACGAATGATTAATAAACCATTCACGTTCCTTTCACCCTTGTTTGACTAGGACTAGCCTTACGTTTCCGAGAGTAGCGAGCGAAGTTTCTTTGAGAGCAGAGATCCAGAATATAATATGAGAAAATGAATAAATTGTTCAATAACTTTAATTTATAAACAATTTATTTGAATTATTAATAGAGTGTATAGTTTAATAAACATAAATGGCACAATTATTAAACAAATGCGTTTATAAACAATTAAACAATTAATAAATTTTTTAATACAATAATTATTAACTATTATTTTGAATTAAAATTGTTTCGATTGAATAGAAATACATAACATTAATTGTAAACAATTATTATGCGCAATTAAACAATTAATTGAATATATGAACAATTATTTATTAAAAATTAATAATAATTTATTTTGGTACGAAACACAAGATATTCAAAAAATAATTAAATAAAAATTTTTAAGTTTTTGAATAAGTTAATATTGCAAAAAAAATAAACATTTACATTTTAAACAAAGTTAATCATCCGCCCAAGTACGAACAAATTGCATCATTACAAAGAATTATTTAAAAATTCAAAAAAAGAATTACTCCACATAAATGCAGTAAATAGTGAGTACGAAAAAACGATTAATAATGTCAATATTAAATTAATCTTTCGATAGGTTCAGTATTGTTAAAATAATAAATCAGATTTGCAGCAGTTACAGGAAAAGTCACCAAAAGAAAAATACTTTATGTAATATCCCCATAAGCACACAGAGATAAAGTATTCTATAAGAAATCTTGAATGTCCGCTAAAAAAGAATTCTTTTTGAAAGCAATAAGTATTAAGAAAGTATTACTAAAATATTGGAAATCGAATACTGTATAGAAGTATAGAATACTTTATAAATCATTTTAAAGTATCTAATAAACAATAATCGGTATATGATACAGCTGTATATAAGTCTATGCATATAGTAGTAAATTAATATTAAATAAGAAATCACAAATTATTCTTCTATCAATTTATAGGATTATACAAAAAAATCTTCTATATAAAACACACGCACATTTGATGTAAATTTGTATTTTTAATTGTAATGTAAAATTTAATTATGAAATTAATAAATTTTATTTATAAACAAATCAACCGCGTATTGTATGAAATATAGGCTGATGACTCTGTACAAGTTCTGAAACTACTTAAGTAAAATGTTGTGATAGCTGTGCGTGCTAAAGCGTAGCACTTTGACCATCGATTCCGAGTTCGAATCCCAATCAGGGATAATTTTTTTTGAATAATAAATTTCTATTTATGTCTGCTAAGCGAGTTTCTAATAATTAATATGCAAACATTATATACATTATATTAAACATTTTTTTTAATTAAGTCCGACTTGGTCTATATTTATACATTATAAAGAAATTTTTTACATATACTTTAAGTAGCATCTTTTAGTGGACATTCAAGAAATTAAATGATAATATAGAAAAAATTCTTAAAGAAATCTTTTTTATAAAAAGATTAGTATACAAATACTTAAAAAATACTTTTGGATTACTTATATAATATTTTGTGCTTATTGGGATACAAGTATGGTTGGATTTAAGTATAGTTGTCCCTTGTAGACTCGTAAGCGCTGACGTCAGGCTAGAGTAGGGCTGGCTCTCAGTTCTGCATTAGTGCGGAAAGTCGGGCGCTGATGATTCCCAGATGTGCAGAATACTGTGGTTGACCCAAAGGAAACGACGCTTGCACCGAGTGCGCAATCTCGCGACCGCGCACTGAGCGCGCATTATTTGATGCCATGGTCGTTGAAGCGGCTTCTTCGCGCAAGGGCTACTTATCTCCAGAGTTTCAATTTATTACTTTTTTTCTAACGTTTGTGCACTTCCGTTTCAGGCGACTGTCACTCGTAAATTTCGTTTTCTTGGTATCCGTGTATTGCGATTTAAAAAACAGTATAATGATTCTTCGCGTTTCTTTTATTGTGTTACAGATTTTCGTTCCATATCATAATTTATGTGTCCGGCTGTCTATTTGTAATATCTTTAAAAGCTTCTTTTCTATGCATTAAATTCAAATTTTACTGCATTTATCTGCTGTAACTATCTTTACTTATTTTAGTTTATTTTTTCGATCTCACGCATCATTTATGCAGTTCTTTCTAATTTTTACTGCGTAGAAAAAGATTGTATGAAGATTCTAGAAGAAGATTATAGAAGAAAATGTTAAGAAAAGCTTGTACGGAGTGCTTCTTTAATTTCACTGCGTAAAAACATTTTTATGAAAAATAATAATCTGATCTTGTATTGGACGCGACAATACCTAGTAAGTAAATAATTAATTACTTAAGATTATTGAAAACATTATATTTAATTCTAATATTGACATAATCACGGATATATTTGGAGATAAAATACCAATTACTGATCCAGAATTACTGAGTAATATTATTTTAGCAGTACCTCATAATGATGTACTAGAATTAAATAACAATTTTTGAATGCGAATGAAAAGGACGCACAACCGAAAATCAGGAGGGCGCATTTTTCGCGGAAGGTCCAAAAAAAGGAGACAAATACAACGAAAAAAAAAGGAAAGTCAAAAGCAAACTGATATTAACTCACAAGCAAACAAACCACAAGTAAATTACAAGTGCCATTTTTGCGGATGTTTTAATCACAAAGCATCGGACTGTCGCCTTAAAAAGGCAGCCATAGCGCTGAGAGCGCAATTGAAAATTCCAGAGAAGAAGGAAGAAGCTTTTACCGCCACAGTCATCCCTTCTAACGCTCACGCCTTGAATGTCTCAGAACACGGTGAAAAAAATGGTGCGTCGACAGTGGCGCAACATCGCATATGTGTAAGGAGAAAAATTACTTCGCAAGTTTACTGACCGATAACGAAAAACTAAAGTTAGCTGTAGATGAAACTGCAAACATTGTCGGGAAAAGAACCGTAAATTTTAATACAAAAGATCAAAGTAGAACAAACTCGTGTCGCGTCCCGACGAAAATTATATTATTATTTTTCGTAAAAAGTACCTCGTAGTTTATAAGAAAAATACGGCGTAGAAGACGAACAAAATAAGGTTGATAAAGAATGATTCTAAGTAAATGCAGTAATATAAAATATAATTTATAGAGCTAAGGAACAGATTATTTTACGAGTGTTTCTCATATTATTCAAAGCCAATACGCATATAAGCGGGATCGCCGATAGTGAGATCGAAACAAAGGGTTACGCAAGAGTTTTTTTGTACTGCACTATAAAATCCATGCTCGGAGAAGAGCCGGCAATGAGAAACATCGACTAGAAAATTCGAGCATTAGAAGGAAGTAATAAATTGAGCCGTTCTTTGGGTAACGTCGCAGTAATAAAAGGGGGACAGCAAATTCTCCGAATTAACTACGAAGCGATACAGAAAATGCACGGGATTCGATAATTTTTAATCACGCACATCTAACGGCCCAAACGGGTGCAAGCACAGAAAAATCGAGAACTACTTACACAATTTCCATATAAGGCAAAGTGTAAGACAACGACAGATGCATAGATTTTTAGGATATATAAAGAGGACCCAGAACAGACACAGCCACTCCTAATTTTTCATATAAAGTTTTCATAAGGCGAAGCTCTGCTCGTCAACTTTTTGATTTTTATCCGAGGGCGTGGCACTGCTACTCGGACTTTAAAACAATACGCATTCAAAATCAAGAGAGATCTTCTATTCGGGAATCGAGACGCATCGTTGACATCTACGAGCCATAGTCAAGGAACTACGACTCGACATTTGGAAATCATCGGGCTCCAACAGCATACACATCTAACATCGACGCCCGCAGGTCTAGCAGGACAATATCCGGCGATTTGACACCGCTATCCACGTTCGAGGCGGACCTTCGTTCCTCACCGAATACACACACACACACACATTGTGACAATGCAAATAATGCATGTCATTAACAGCGACAAATAGCTATCCCTTACCTTCCCTGTACGAGCACACACACATATACAAGCCTAACCGAACCTATATTTCCCTAATTTCCCTAAGAGTCTAATAATAATTATAACACCCTCCCAATAACCGAGCTCCTTAACATTATAATACCACCGAGCCCACTAACAAGCGTACACAGGGGAGCAGCCGAGCAGGACACAGAAGGAGTTCAGTGAAGCATAGATTACTCTTCAAATAATCTAAGAAGGAGCCTGACGTAGAGCCAATGAAGCAGCATGCTGAGGTGTTGACAGCGAGCCCCAAAGTCCTAAACCTAGTAGCAGCGTACCCAGCAAGCCAAGGAAGACCGAGCCAGAAGAATAAGCCAATAAATCCAGGAAGTCCGTCGGCCAGCAATTATCCAGGGAACCTGTAAGCACCAGTTAATGTAATAATGTTCACTATAAGGGAGTAGATAGGAGCACACACTTACTTAAATAAGTGTGTATAGGAGAGGACTTGTGAAGAGGTTAGGTGAGCATTATAAGTGCTCACACACACACACAGATTAATAATAAAGCAGCAAGCCGTCCTCCAGTGGATATTTACCTGGATATTGCCGTGTGTCCGTCCAAGCAGCCGAGCCCGCCGTTGCACCTGTCAAGCCGTGCGCCTCCAGAAGAGCGAGAGAGAAAGAGATATCGGACGCGGCAACGCATGAGCCCGTATCGACGTGCCGCGGATATACACCTCCCGCAGACCTGTAACCACCGAGATTATTAGCCCACGGGCGAACAATAAGGAACGAATTTATAATTACCTGGCAAGCAGCTTACGTCGTCGTCAACGGCACCATTGTTGTTGCGGGAACGGACGAGGTGTACACTTCGAGACGATGCGGCGGCCATGTTACTCAAGCCGCACTCGAGTAAGGCCGCGTACGCACCGCAAGTGGGCCGTCGCGACGCATGCGCGCACACGGGCAATGCGTCGACCACGCCGAGGAGAGCAGAGCTCTTCCGATCGCCGTAGCGTCACGACGTCCGATCCGGTGTGCTAACGATAGTGAGAAGCGAGAGTGCAAATTTGTATTGTGCGGAGCAATTGAGCAAGCAGCGTAGCAACCAGGTTGGTGCATTCCTATCTGTGCCTCCTTTATTTATTCATTATACTTAATTCCCGTGCTTCCGTACTGTGTGTGTGCGAGTTATCGCGGTTTTCCCCCTTCTTCCCCCCCCCCTTCTTATTTCGAGCAGCTTTCGACCCGCGATCGCGTATCGCAGCCGCGCCGTCGGTCGACATTAAACTCGTCGCGGACGAGTATCACCGATTCAGCTAACGATTCGGGATTTGTTAAATTATAATTTGCAACCGTGCAATTTGCAGTGAGCCGCATTTCGCCTTCCCACATTTGCCCCTCCCTGAGCCGATCGCAGCCGAGCTTGAGCCCGCGTAACGGACGAGACTGGCACCCGTAATTATTTTAGAGATATCGCATCGGATAATAAATTAAGTATTTTATACATTCCTTATTTTTATTATCCCCATCACCTGCACCCTAATCCCCAGTGCAGCGTGACAACATATATATATATATATATATATATATATATATATATATATGGGTGGTTCTCTGTGACATCGAAGATGAAAAAAATAAATATTGCTATAACTGTGGGAATATGTTTTAGAGGTATCCAGTAGTTCTGAATTTTTTCAGATTTTTTCTGGGCCATTATTTTAAGTTACAGAGAGTCAAAGTTGACATTTTAGCACTTTTTTGCATTATATGCCCATTTTCATGAATTTTTAGCTCCCAGGGGATGCATTTTTCACTAAAAACATAAGTATGACTTTTTTTGTAAAATTTTCCGAACTTTTCATTAAAAATACTTTTAAAGACATAAATGTATGCTGTCACACTCTTGTAAGCCATTTAAACCTTAAATAGTGAAAATCAGCAATTCTGCTCCGGACTCTGGTAACCTAATACTGTCTAAAAGATGTCTTTTTATAGTCAAAAACTGCCTAAAAATTTCCAGAGTGGGTCTAAATCATTAAGATCACTTATGGTCAAAATATCCGGGAAAAGTGCCCGAAATATTAATAGAAATGTATATTTGTTGCCTTATAACGATGAATCTATTAGCATGATCATTGCAAAAAAATTTGTGCACTTACCTTGGAGTGGTAGAAAAGTATCTTCACTTGTTTCAGTATCCATCTAATCCCCTGTAAGCTGCTAAAAATACAAATATTATTATACAAATGTAAAAAATTAATTTTTAAACATTTATAATGCTGAATTTTTAGTTTTACATCCCTTACAAGAATTATAATACTAATCTGAAGGATTACTATAAATATATAAACATCATTATTACTATAACTGAATATACGTATTTAATACAAAAGATATATAAATAAATCGGATATATAATTATAATGAATAATATGATAACGTGAAAGTGACAAGTTTGTGAAATCTAAACAATGTATTGCTGAATAATAATAATAATAGTGTTGATACTTTTATAGTAATCCTTCAGATTAGTATTATAATTCTTGTAAGGGATGTAAAACTAAAAATTCAGCATTATAAATGTTTAAAAATTAATTTTTTACATTTGTATAATAATATTTGTATTTTTAGCAGCTTACAGGGGATTAGATGGATACTGAAACAAGTGAAGATACTTTTCTACCACTCCAAGGTAAGTGCACAAATTTTTTTGCAATGATCATGCTAATAGATTCATCGTTATAAGGCAACAAATATACATTTCTATTAATATTTCGGGCACTTTTCCCGGATATTTTGACCATAAGTGATCTTAATGATTTAGACCCACTCTGGAAATTTTTAGGCAGTTTCTGACTATAAAAAGACATCTTTTAGACAGTATTAGGTTACCAGAGTCCGGAGCAGAATTGCTGATTTTCACTATTTAAGGTTTAAATGGCTTATAAGAGTGTGACAGCATACATTTATGTCTTTAAAAGTATTTTTAATGAAAAGTTCGGAAAATTTTACAAAAAAAGTCATACATTAGTGAAAAATGCATCCCCTGGGAGCTAAAAATTCATGAAAATGGGCATATAATGCAAAAAAGTGCTAAAATGTCAACTTTGACTCCCTGTAACTTAAAATAATGGCCCAGAAAAAATCTGAAAAAATTCAGGAGAACTACTGGATACCTCTAAAACATATTCCCACAGTTATAGCAATATTTATTTTTTTCATCTTCGATGTCACAGAGAACCACCCATATATATATATATATATGGGCTATTTCACGTCAAGTGGTACGATGAAAATTTTAAATCGCTCCAAAATTTGAAAATAGGGTGGAAATATCTTCTAGAAGATAGAAAAAAAAATTTTAGGTGTTAAAAATAATTTGCTTGAGAGTTATTCCACCATAAAAAATGGAAATTTTTCAATTTTTTAGGAAAATTTCTATTTTCAAAGCCATGTATCTCAAAATCTATTGATTTTTTTTAAGAAACCTTACAGACAACTTTTGTTCAAAATAATCTTTAGAACTTATCTACCTAGGTTACAATTCTTAATTTTAAAATCTCAAAGAGATAGAACACCCGGAAATATTGATTATCAAAAAAAAGCGACCACGCCACAATCGATTTTGATATAACACTGCTCAAAAGATCACATTTTTCGAGAGCTTTCGAATGGCGGTGGTTAACTTATTGGCCAAGACCGCTGTTGTAAGTTATGCCTCATAAACCTCATAAAATCACTAATTTTCACGTATTTTAGGACATAACTTACACCAGCGGTCTTGGCCAATAATCTAGCCCAAGTCATTCGAAAGCTCTCGAAAAATGCGATCTTTTGAGCGGCGTTAGATCAAAATCGATTGTGGCGTGGTCGTCTTTTTTTGATAATCAAAATTTGCGGGTGTACTATCCCTTTGAGATTTTAAAATTAGGAATTGTAACCTAGGTAGATAAGTTCTAAAGATTATTTTGAACAAAAGTTATTTGTAACGTTTTTTTCAAAAAATCAATAGATTTTGAGATAAATGGCTTTGAAAATAGCAGTTTTTCTAAAAAATTGAATAATTTCCATTTTTCATGGTCGAATAACTCTTAGGCAAACTATTTTTAACACTTAAGATTTTTTTTCTAACTTCTGGAAGATATTTCCAGCCTGTTCTCAAATTTTGGAGCGATTTAAAATTTTCATCGTACCACTTGACATGAAATAGCCTATATATATAAATATATATATCTCTCTATAATATATAAATATTTCGCCGCCGCCGCCGCCGCCGCCGTGTCTAAGAATTCAGGATTCAACATATATATATATGTTTTATATATATATGTCATATATATGTTATATATATGACATATATATATTTTATATATATATGTCATATATATAAGTGTGTATGTGTGTGCGCGTGCGTGCGTGTGTGTGTGTGTATGTGTGTGTGTGTGTGTGTGTGTGTGTGTGTGTGTGTGTGTGTGTGTGTGTGTGTGTGTGTGTGTGTGTGTGTGTGCGTGTGCGTGTGCGTGTGCGTGTGTGTGTGTACGTGTTATTTGTTTTTTCAAGAATAGATAATATATGTATTTTTTCCGTGCGCAAAAGAAAGTTGTGAATATAACTTGAAAGAACGTGTATTAGTTTACTTATTCCTGATAAAACTCATAAAATAAAAACGGACCTAAAATTTAATGTAATGTTTTTAAAAATATGCACAATTTTTCGAAGATAAAATAAATATTAATCAAGTATAACATACACTTTTCCAAATATCTATATGTGAAATATACAATAAATTAAAAATTAAATACATTAATTATTGCATTTTTAAGATAATTCAATTATAAACAGTAATAGCAAAAGAAAATTCAAATTTTAACAGTGGCAATATAATCTCTCTATAATATATAAATATTTCGCCGCCGCCGCCGCCGCCGCCGCCGTGTCTAAGAATTCAGGATTCAACATATATATATGTTTTATATATATATGTCATATATATGTTATATATATATGTTATATATATGTCATATATGTTATATATATATGTCATATATATGTTATATATATGTCATATATATATGTTATGTTGGGTCATGGACATTTCTCCCACATTTGAAAACTCCCGCGAATCATAATCGAGAGCTTTGTGAAAATTCCCATCAATCAGAGGCGAGATATGTTTTTGGGGCGGTAGTGGGGGGAGCTGTGTAACGTATCGACTTATCGGTAATGCAGAATAAAATAAAATACGTATCCGTGTAATTACAGTAAGAACGACCAAGATGTCGCTTCCTCTTTTGCAAGAAATACTAGCAGAGGCGGTAGATTTTGTTTTGTTTAAAAAATTTATTACTTTCGCAATCATGGAGGAAGCGGTAAAGCAACTGCGCAGATTTCATCATGAAGGCTATAATTACGGGAAAAAGAACGCGGCAGGAACGAGGTAAGTAAATTTGTATAATATAATTAACTTATTTTTTAATATTAAGGGGATGTCAGACTCAAAATATGGCTATTTTGTATCGAAATTATTGCATATTTTTAAATTGATAATTTAATCATTATGTTTACGTTAGCACTATGTTTTATTTACTAATAATTACCGACCAAACATTATTTATTCAATTATTATTAAAAAAATTATTTTTTCTTAGATCAAAACATCATGCCCTTGATTTTGTTTTAAGCTACAAGTAAGCATTTTGCAGATTTTTATTTTAATATATCAAATATAATATTTATGTTTATGAAAGGTGTAAATTGTAGTTTGGGTCTGACATCCCGTTTTTTACAATATTTGGATTTCAACATTGAAAAAGCATTATATAAAACATTGCATTATTTCTCGCGCAGTTTTGTTTCATATTATCCCTCTCTTTTCCCTCCCCCTCTTCCCCCTCTTTGCTCTTGCAATTAGTCTCGTTGTATGCGGAAAGTAGTTTGCTCCGCTCCCTGCTCTAAGCTCCTAGGTTAAATGTTTGAAGATCGTGATGTTAGACGGTCAATTTTTAAAAATAGACTACAGTTAGACACGGTGCAAGTTGCAAAGAGCGGAGATTTTGCAGTCGTACTCTCAGTGTTGCTCTCCTGCCCGTTCACGTTCGGACGTTCTCGAAAATAACCTCGCAATGGCACATCTCAATTTTCATGAGTCGTGAGACGTTACTCACATGTACAATTATATAAGAAATTACGACTTACGACTGCATTGCTCTCAAATTGATAAATTTGAATTAAGAGGTATGTCAGTATCCGTATCCGTCAGGTTATGTTTTAACTAAGACTGACAAAATTGTAAACAATTATTTTGCAGAGGTCAGTAAGCTAATGCAGTATCAGGTCGTAATTTGGCCATGCAGATCTATCTACTTTTCATTTTTCAATTTTAAGTACTATTGCGGCTGGCTTATATCTATAAGAGTCCTGTACTGTGATAAGACTGCTGCTGTTAGCATATACTCTGGCTGTTGAGTACATTGATATTTTCCTGGAAGCCTGCCCATGAAGTATATTTGGATGGTTGGAAGCTCTGGAGCTTGGACGATAAGTCCAGTTACTCCTCTATGCACTTACTCTGTAGCTCATCCTCGACATAGGGCATATGGTGCGCTTAGGTGTTAGCTAGGTACAGTCTTGTAAAGGGTAAGTGAGTTAAATAAATGAGTATTATTATATGTAGACAGCTTACTCGCAAGCAATCAAGTAAACAAGAAAGTGCTCTATATTGTAATTTAGTGATCGTCTTTGGCTTTTAAAGCATAGTTTTTTTACAATAGTTCATATTTTTTGTTGGTTTATTCCAAAATTGTATTTTTCTTTTAGTCGCTAGAAAGATTATTTCAGTAAACTTAACTAGGAATATGTAAAACAATTTATACTTTATGGTGTTTTTTGAATTTTATTGTATAGTTTTGTTAAATAATTTAATTTAAATTACACCATATACTGAAGAAGAAAATTTAAGAATTCTCCTGGCTTGCGGTAATTCATATTTGTATTTTGTCTGTTGCATAATTATATTTACTCTTCAAGTCGTTATACTACAGTGAACTTGTTTAGGAATTATGTACAAAACTAATTGAGCTTTGTGGATTTTTTTAATTGAAATGCGTAACTTTATTAAAATAACTAATTTAGATAAACTCATGGAAAAAGCATACCACATATTAGAAAAGCAAATTTACGAATTTCCATGGCTTGCAGCAATTAATATTTTTTGTTCGATCTTGCAAAATTGTATTTATTCTTTAAATCAACCACAAATATTATTGCAATGAACTCGTTCAGAAATTATACACAAAACTAATTGATCATAGTGGATTTTTTTAATTCAAATGTGTAACTTTATTTAAACAAGTAATTTAGATGAACTCAAGGAAAAAGCACACTACATATTACACAAGCAAAATTAAGAGTTTCCCTGGCTTGCGGGAGTTCATATTTTTTATTAGTCTCCAGTAAAATTGTATTTACTCTTCAAATGATTATATAGATCATTTCAGTGAAGTTGAGTATAAATAATGCGAAAAACAAATTATTCTTTGTGGTGTATTTTGAATTTTAATGTATAATTTCGAAGAATAATTTAATAATTTGTATAAAATCATGGATAAATCACACTGCACATTTGGAGAAGAAAATTTAAGAATTCCTCTGGCTTGCGGTAGTTGATATTTTATTCTTTGTTCTTGCTAAATTGTATTTACTTTTTAATTCATTACTATAAAGATTATTCCAGTGAACTCATTTAGGAATTATATACAAAACAAATGGATCTTTATGGATTTTTTTTAATTGAAATGTACCTTTATATTAACCACTACATATTAGAGAAGAAAATTTAAGAATTCCTCTGGCTTGCGGTAGTTGATATTTTATTCTTTGTTCTTGCTAAATTGTATTTACTCTTCAAATGATTATATAGATCATTTCAGTGAAGTTGAGTATAAATAATGCGAAAAACAAATTATTCTTTGTGGTGTATTTTGAATTTTAATGTATAATTTCGAAGAATAATTTAATAATTTGTATAAAATCATGGATAAATCACACTGCACATTTGGAGAAGAAAATTTAAGAATTCCTCTGGCTTGCGGTAGTTGATATTTTATTCTTTGTTCTTGCTAAATTGTATTTACTTTTTAATTCATTACTATAAAGATTATTCCAGTGAACTCATTTAGGAATTATATACAAAACAAATGGATCTTATGGATTTTTTAGTATAAAATCATGGATAAATCACACTGCACATTTGGAGAAGAAAATTTAAGAATTCCTCTGGCTTGCGGTAGTTGATATTTTATTCTTTGTTCTTGCTAAATTGTATTTACTTTTTAATTCATTACTATAAAGATTATTCCAGTGAACTCATTTAGGAATTATATACAAAACAAATGGATCTTTATGGATTTTTTTTAATTGAAATGTACCTTTATATTAACCACTACATATTAGAGAAGAAAATTTAAGAATTCTCCTAGCTTGCCCCCTCCTCTCTCTAAATAAAATTGTTAAAATTTAAAGCATTAGAAGACTCTGAATACTTTGCAGATAGACTGGACTCATAAAAAATAGTAATATGAAAGCGACCAACAATTGACCTTTGACCTTGTAAAAATTAACGTAAGACGTAAACCGAAATATTTTTTTCTCATTTTTTAAATGGTGCTGTTATTATTCTTTTAAAACGTATTTTGAGAAAAAAAGTGAAATACTTCTGCGGGACACGCTATTGAATAGAAATATCTGAGAAGTCAAAGTATGTTGTCATACAATGTCATATAATTACAATGCAAAAATAATAGAATAATTGTTTTATATGAACGGAATAATGCTCAACAGATACATACCGACCATAATAGTTGGTTTATTTTACCAGGGTTTATATACATTAATATATTCTGTATCACAATGAATTATATTTTAATTGAAATTTTGTAGTGCAATACATTTTACAGCTAAAACAGTGTCTGGCCACCTTACTGTAAATATAAATTTTCTTTTGCTAAGTTATATGGATTTGGCTACCTGTTAGCTGCAATAGAAATTAAAAAAGAAAACTGTTTCCCGCTTTATTCCGGTTTAGCTGCGGTGCGAAACAGTACTGTATTAAAAGTGAAAATTCTTTTCCGGGTCATTTTGAAAGAACTAACTGAAAAGACTGAACTGAATATTTGTATTGAGCTGTCTGGTTTTAGATTTTTAAAATTGTCTATCCCGGGTGATTTGGAATTCGACTCTCGTTCGTTAAATTAGCATGTGATGAAAAAACTCTTTCATGGTTTATATCGGATTCGCTGTCGGTCTATAATAATCAGTTGTACAGAATGACAATTCTGATATCCGGGTTATTTGGGTTCAGCTACATGTCTACTATAAAATTCAGTGTTGATCAACTATTTTACGCCGTGACTTAAAAACTGTTTAGGACAAGTCGTAAATGTATCTATGTTATGTAATTTTCGAATCTGTTTTATACGTGTAATTAATGTCAAAAATGGAAGTTCAGGTTTCAACGGTTTACACAAAATTTTCGATAATTATTATTTTGTTTGTATTATTTTAATAATTTATTTATAATAATGATTATTAGGTGAACGAAAGGAGCAGACAGAATAAGCATTTAAAATTTGTTAGACATAAATTTATAAACCTATTTCCTGTAGCTAAAATCTTGCAATTGCTGCAAATCTTTTTCATTCAATTAAATTTTTAGAAATACGTTTATCATATGAGTTAATATTCATTGTTTTAAAATCTTCGCCTTTTAAAAAACAAGATGAAGATAATTAGCAGTTAACTTATGTGGGATGACGACAATACTCAATCTATTGTCCACTGAAGTTTGAATTTATGGATTATTGATTGATAATTCTATAGATTACAAAAAATGTAGACACATTATATACATTTAGCGATTAAACAAAAATTGACTGCATAAAACCAAAAGTCGATAACGTCGATACATACGTATATAAGCCATAGAACTCCGGCATCCCCTTAAAAGCGCCAAAGAAAAATTTAAAAAATAGTATTTTTCATTTCATGAGCATAAAACAATGTTTATGAGCGAGTGTTATGCGATTACTCGAGGGAAAAAATGCTTACACCTGAGAGACGAACATTATTTTTTGATGCACAGAGGGGGATAGTGGCGACTTTATGCCTGGTTTGAGAATGTAATTGGCGAATTCCGTTTCCGGGGCTGTAAAAAAAGTGTGTGTCAAAACTAATTTCTCCAAGAAAAATTACTTGACAAACACATTTTTTATTCCCCCGACACGTTACACCGACATTTATGTCCCCACCGACCGAGTAATGGCACACAAATTTTCTTAGTTAATCATTAAATACTTAAATAAATGTAAAATTAAGACGTCATTGCCCTCTGCATTGTCACCTTCTATAATTCAGCACGACTTGTACGAGCAAGACATGTACGAGCAGTAATTAACGAGAATAATTGAAACGAAATTTTATAAGCTATATTCACCACGTGAAAATTTCCTTCGAATGCTATTTTAATACGAATTAAAATATGTGTTTGAAATTTTGCGGGAAAAATAGATTGTTTAAGTATGAATGGCAATGATATCATGATTTCCTTGTATTCTAAACATGTATTAGTGAATTAAATATAATTGTCTCATATGACTCGGTAGGAAACAAATTGATTATTGCATCCCCTCAAGGATTTCTTTTATGCGAATTCCAATTACAGAAGCACTAGATAATTGAATAATTAATCGAACTTCAAAAGTTACAAGACACTACATCAAGGACACTTTGAAAAATTTCTGCATCGAAAAATGATTGAAAATCGAACATTCTTAACCTAAACATCGTAATTAAATTTTCGATTACAAAATCTGAAAAAATTTGGTATATTGTTTAAAAACATAAATAAATATAAAAAATCACCATTTTTTGAGTACAACATCGCCTTGATGATATAAAAATTAATAATTAAATTACAATAAAAAATGCGTTTTTCAAACACTTTTTTCAATCACAAATTCTAGGAAGGAATTTTTATTTTACTGTCACTGTACTGTACTTCTGTACTTCATGTTTTATACATGTAAGTGCACAAAACATGAGAACTTTTCAAATTCATTGAGTTTTTTATTTTGTATTTTTTCTAAACAAAATGGCAGCCAGAAAACGGAAACTAAAGTATTGAAATTTTATCTTATCGATATTTTTGTTTTTTTCGCATAAATCGTATAAAATTAAAATATCTATTCTATCTATTCTGTATTATAGTAAAGCGATAAAGTTGTTTTGTGTCCTTCCACGTTTTACCTTCCAGCCCCAAAAATAGACCTTTCATTGTATTGTATTGTGATAAATTAGTAATATGACGCTAATGTAATAACTTGGTAACTTTGTTATACGGTTATATATTAAAATTTTCTTATATTTGGGGCAAAATGTTGAATTTCCTGTATCCATCCGGCCGTTTGTCCGGAGTCCCAATTTGTTTGTATTAAGTATTTAGTCACTGCTTCAGTAAAAAAGATAATAATTGATTTCATTCAATGAAATCATAAACAATTGTACAATTTGTTTGAACAAAATCGCACCCCCGGACAACTTATGGTAGGGGATGAAAATTCGTGAAAAAGCATAAAATATTTTTTAAGCAAACTAAAATTCGTAGCGCCCCGCCAGATTTTCGTGCAGGACTTCCTCTAGGTATCAGATGATCGTACAATTTTTTTGAGCAAAATCGCACCCCCGGACATTTTATGGTAGGGGATGAAACTCGTGAAAATGCATAACATTTTTTTAAACAGACTAAAATTCGTAGTGCCCCACCAGATTTTCGTGCAGGACTTCCTCTAGGTATCAAATTATCGTACAATTTTTTTGAACCAAATCGCACCCCCGGACATTTTATGGTAGGGGATGAAACTCGTGAAAATGCATAACATTTTTTTAAACAGACTAAAATTCGTAGTGCCCCACCAGATTTTCGTGCAGGACTTCCTCTAGGTATCAGATTATCGTACAATTTTTTTGAACCAAATCGCACCCCCGGACATTTTATGGTAGGGGATGAAACTCGTGAAAATAAAATGCATAACATTTTTTAAACAGACTAAAATTCGTAGTGCCCCACCAGATTTTCGTGCAGGACTTCCTCTAGGTATCAGATTATCGTACAATTTTTTTGAACCAAATCGCACCCCCGGACATTTTATGGTAGGGGATGAAACTCGTGAAAATGCATAACATTTTTTTAAACAGACTAAAATTCGTAGTGCCCCACCAGATTTTCGTGCAGGACTTCCTCTAGGTATCAGATTATCGTACAATTTTTTTGAACCAAATCGCACCCCCGGACATTTTATGGTAGGGGATGAAACTCGTGAAAATGCATAACATTTTTTTAAACAGACTAAAATTCGTAGTGCCCCACCAGATTTTCGTGCAGGACTTCCTCTAGGTATCAGATTATCGTACAATTTTTTTGAACCAAATCGCACCCCCGGACATTTTATGGTAGGGGATGAAACTCGTGAAAATGCATAACATTTTTTTAAACAGACTAAAATTCGTAGTGCCCCACCAGATTTTCGTGCAGGACTTCCTCTAGGTATCAAATTACCGTACAATTTTTTTGAACCAAATCGCACCCCCGGACATTTTATGGTAGGGGATGAAACTCGTGAATATGCATAACATTTTTTTAAACAGACTAAAATTCGTAGTGCCCCACCAGATTTTCGTGCAGGACTTCCTCTAGGTATCAGATTATCGTACAATTTTTTTGAACCAAATCGCACCCCCGGACATTTTATGGTAGGGGATGAAACTCGTGAAAATGCATAACATTTTTTTAAACAGACTAAAATTCGTAGTGCCCCACCAGATTTTCGTGCAGGACTTCCTCTAGGTATAAGATGATCGTACAATTTTTTTGAACAAAATCGTACCCCCGGAAGACTTATGGTAGAGGATGAAACTCGTGAAAATGCATTAAATTTGTTTACACACACTAAAATTCGTAGTGCCCCGCCAGATTTTTGTACACAACTTCCTCTAGGTATAAGATGATCGTACAATTTTTTTGAAAGAAATCGCACCCTTGGACAACTTACGATAGGGGATGAAAACTCATTGAAATAGGTTATTTTTTTTTAAACAGACTAAAATTCGTTGTGCCCCGCCAGATTTTCGTGCAGGACTTCCTCTAGGTATCAGATTATCGTACAATTTTTTTGAACAAAATCGCACCCCCAGAAGACTTATGGTAGGGGATGAAACTCGGTACACAGTTAGTCAATTGAGAGATTGTTCTAACTTGAAATTGACTTGCGCAGTAACTGCCCAAAGTTTGGTAACCTCGTGCTTTTTTCAAACTTGTTTGTAAATCTTTAACCTTACGGAAAATAAATTTTCATGAAATATTGTAAATAATTTGTGCGTGACCTTTACGCACTCATGGGAACACATGAGCACTCGTGTCCAAAGTGTCACTTTACGCACATGTTAGATAAACTACCATTATTATTTATTTATTTTTTTTTTTCATTATTTATCGTCGCTCTTTTTATGCTCCCAAACCGGTGCTAATCATCGACGGAGGTCATACGATGTCTTGGTGAAGAAAGCATTTGGTGAAAATACATTCCCCAGTGGTGCTTGTATCAATCGGCCGGAGCCGGGAATCAAACCTGGGACCTCCAGATTACGAGCCCGATGCCCTACCAACCGAGCCATCGCAGGCCTAAACTACTATTATCATTTGCTTCTTCCATTTCATGCATAAACTGTAATTTCCTCTGATAGTTTTTGAAAATATTTACGACTGCATAATCTTTTTCTTCCGGTATACACATGACAGTATTGTTCACATATCTGTTGTAAAAAGCAGGCTTAAAATCCAACCTTCTTATCTTCCAAATCCGTTATGATTAAGTTTAAACTGAGAACTTATTCATACTGTTCCACTTTTTCAATGACTATAACAACGCGATGTAGTTTATAAATGATTACGTGTCGCAATGTATATAAATAAAATTTAATAAATTTAAATAAAATAATAAATTTTAATTTCATTTTCATTATATAGGTATGGATGTATCAAGAAACGTTGCCCGGCCAAATTATACATTAATGAAGATCATAATCCAAATACCATCAGGCTTTCACAGGAACCGCACACATGCAACAAAACCGAACATGAGACTATTGAGAAGAAAATTTTTCGCAAACTTTGCCAAAAAGATGCGTCGCATAATCTGCCTACGACGTCTAAAGATATATTCGATAAAGTTTCTTTAGAGTAAGTATGTATATACTTATTAGTAAATTCTCAACTATCATGACGTAAGTAAAAAGATTCACACAGAAAATTAACAATTAAAAAGCTTGTAGTTTCCATATTCTACTCTAAATTCAGGAACTGATATCATTGACACTAACAGATATAAGATATCAGCTGTTTTTCTCACAGCTTTTTTTTAACAACTTGTGAACAATTAGAGTAATAGTAGTGCAATAGACGTATTTATGCAAAATAAACTAAAAGCTGTTAATTTTGTCCGAAGTTATAGCATAATTACGAAATATTACGTAATTTTTCAAACAATTCAATAAAACCTTTTCATCAATTATTTAGCCTAAAACTTTTTATATTTTCTATTTCTGTGATAATTTTGAAACAAATTGTTGTTTTGGAGCTAACTGTCTTAAAAATGTATCTAGTTGGTCTCAGATGCAATTTAAACTATCGATTATAAATTATTTAATTTAACTATATCGTACTTAAGTACGTTGTTTCAATGTTAAACCAATTATTTTTGCTTATTTATATATTCAGTGCGGATTAGCAAAGCTAAAAAATTAATTATAATTAAAAGATATCGCTTACATCAAATGTGAACAAAATAATGTCACCCTGTACAACGGAAATTTGCGAATTAATAGCGCAAACTTGTGTAAACGCAAAATCTCAATAGTTCTTCAAAAACTACTTGTACAAATTATCAAAATGAGATGTTACAGCTTGAAATTTGATGTTCCGAACCTAAGATATGGGCACACCATTTGAAAGCTAAACAAAATCTTTCGATTGATGTCTTGGGTTTATTTTTTTTTAAAACCGAGCACAACGGGCAAAACGCGTGATTTGGGCGCTCCGCGCAGTCCCGCGCGGTCTTTCGTATTTCATTTCTTTCGTGCTTTGCATCTCTCCAACTTAAATTTTTCAGGGTTTGAAGCTTAAAACTTTCGCTTCGATTTAGATTATTTATTTTAAAATATAGCGTGTTCCACATTGAGTAAAATCGACGTGAATTTTCAATTCACTTTTTCGACCTTTAAAATTGTCTTTATGACAAAAAATAATTACACCATTCGAAAGCTGACAAAAGCTGTCGATGTATGTCTTGAGTATATTTTCTAAAGGTCAGGGGTCAATTCTTGAGGGAGATGAACCGAGCACCTTTTGCGCATAAAAATCTCTGCGCGCGTCCGGTGGCGACTTTTTCTTGGACGCTCCTATATGCTCATACTTACAATTTCTTCATGCCTTAAAATAAAAAGTATATTGAGGAGATGTGAACCCATTAAAACAGAATCACTATTTATTTTTTCTTAAGCGAACAGTATACTTTATCGAAAAAAACGCTCTGTAACGGTGTTGTATTTACATTAATGATAGTCTATGAATTTTTTCAAATTTTTTTATCAATAAATCAACGAGATTTTTGAGCAGCCGTGCAGCATTGTTTTTAGCTATATATTACCGACCAAAAAATGGTTATTTCTATATAATTCATTTTAAATTAATTATTTTGAAAAAATCGCTCTGTAACGGTATTCTATTTGCTTTCAACATTCTCTGTAAATTTTTTCAGATTTTTAATTCCATTAATTTTTAAAATTTTTGGGATTTTAGAGGTAGGTTCCTGTAATTTGGGTATCACATCGCCTTAAGACATACATAAAAAACTTTAATATATTTTGTAATTTATTAATTATAAATATTATTATTATTTAGTATGAAATATTGATTATTATTATTCGTATTTCAGAAATAAAACCATAGCACCCTTAGTCTCATATCCTGCGCTACAAAAAGCCATACAAAGAGTCAAAAATAGTGCTGCTAAAACTGGTGTAAAACCAGAATACAGTTCTATAAAAGCTTTCGGATCTCATTTAAAAGATTTTCCTGAGTTACTGACTTACAAAGAAAAGGAGCAAGAGATGTCATTCAGCGCAAATTTATTGCAGTCATCAACTTCAACAGACCACTTGATTTTATATGACGAAAACCTTCTAAATGAATTTAAAGAACAAAACGACATATTTGTCGACACATTCGAAATTATTCCAAAAATAAAAGGAGTAACACAGGTCTTAACAATTATGTGCAAGAAATATAATATCGTAAGGAAAACATTACTTTGCTTAGGTTGTGATATACTATTTTCATTTAAGGAATCAGTTCAGTTTCTTACTTAACGGGATGTCAAACCCAAATTACAGATATCTACACTTTTCAACATAAAAATTATATTAAAAATATTGAATTAAAATTTTGAAAAAATTCATACGGATATACAGCTTAAAACAAAAGCGAGGGCATGACGTTTTGATTTTTTAAAGAAAAAATCATTTTTTCAATAATAATTGAATAAACAATTTTTGGTCGGTAATTAGTGGTCAAAAAGGCTTAATTTTTCAACACAAACTTCATATTTAAATTATCGATTTAAAAATCTGGAAAAATTTGGGTACATTCTTGAAAACATGCCTGAGGGCCTGACGTTCAGGATTTTTTCAAAAATGCATTCGTTTGTTTATGAAATATTGTAAAAAATGACCATCTTTTGAGTCCGACATCCCCTTAACGCATATATAAAATTTAAAACAAAATGCTTATTATGAAAAACTTATCGAGACATTTTATTATTTAAATGGTCTTTAAACTTTCATATTTTATACGAAATCACTCAAAAGTCATTAACAACATTATCCAGAATAATTTGTTGTTCTTGGCTCATAATTGCATTCTGATTAAAAGAAAATGGTATCAAAATTTCAAAATGTACTCACTCTCTCTTCCCAAAATATCAAACCCCATTCGAATGATCTAAACTGTTTTGTTTGTTCAGTTCACATCAGCAGCATAATTTCCACACTATTTGTCTAGGGAGAGACTGTGCGCGCGAGTGAATAATGCTCTCTTGGATTCGTGACTCTGTCGAGTGAAGTTCATGCTCTCGCGCGAATCTTTCTAATGTTTTGCCTTGTATTAAATAATACGTTTAATAAAGATTTACCTTTTTTCTTTTTTTAACGTAAGGCATTACTTACTGCACTGACTTATTCAGTAACCCAAAAACTAAATATAAATAAATGTTTCTATAAGTTCCTTCATAAAGTTATTTTATTAAAATGATAAGTAAGGATTTAAATATTTTAGAAAATAGTTGAAAATATAATATAAAGAAAATAGTTGAAAATGATCAAAAATAAAATCTAAAAATCAGTAAAAAAATTAAAAATAACATCATAATCATTAAATGTAACCCTAGCAGAAATAAAAGGATTCATTAAATGTTTTGGAAAAAAATGGTGATTTGGCCGAAAGAGGCCAATAAATTCACAGGAAAATACTGCTTAAATAGACAGGCCTGGATCAAAATTTAGAATAACTAGTTTATTATTATCAATAATTCATAATGTATTATATCACAAGCTAAAACACTTAAAAATTTTTAAACGAATTATACTGTTATTATCTTTTATCAAAATTTTTTTAGCTAATTTATTTTCCACATAACAATGTTGATCAATTTTTGGCTCTCCATACTGTGATTTTTAACCATAATGCACTTACCGCAGTGCCCTCAGGCATGCTTTAAATAATATACCCAAATTTTTCCAGGTTTTTAAATCGATAATTTAATTACGATGTTTGGGTTTTAATAGATTATACCTTTTTTGACTAATAATTAGCGACAAAAAATAGTTTACACAATTATTAGTAAACAAATTATTTTTTCTGAAAAAATCAATTCGTCAGGCCCTCCGTTACGTTTGAATTTTATTTAATTTTTTTATTTAGATTTTTTATTTAATATTTTAAATATAATTTCTTTGGGTTGAAAGGTGTAGATCTCTATAATTTAGGTCCGACATCTTCTTAACATAAAAATTATATTTAAAATATTGAATTAATAATCTAAAAAAAAATCATATGGGTAGCTTGAAACAAAAGCGAGGGCATGCCTTTTTAACTTTGAAAAAAAATTAATTTTTTTAATAGTAATTGAATAAACAAATTATCGACCTAAAGTTTGGGAAAATTTGTGTACATTGTTTAAAACATGCTTGAGGACATGGCACTCAGGATTTTTTCATAATTGATTATTTTGTTTATAAAAAAATATTGGAACATTACTATTTTCTCAGTCCGTCATTCCTTAAAACGTTTACAAAGTTTCAACAAAATCCAAGAGGTCACCTCTTCATTTAATATGCAATATTGTATATAAAATACTAATAACTCGCAATTGTAATATTAATTTTATTCTTTTGTTTAGGTAATTCCTTGCGCGTGGGTGTTGATGTCCAGGCGAACGACAAAGTCG
Organism: Theocolax elegans; assembly: GCA_026168455.1. NCBI lineage: Eukaryota > Metazoa > Arthropoda > Insecta > Hymenoptera > Cerocephalidae > Theocolax > Theocolax elegans. The sequence continues at coordinate 1,131,848 of JANSJX010000009.1, read as the reverse complement.
TACAATGCAGTTTTCAATCACATAAAAGAAAAGTTCCCATCTTTTCGACCTCAGCGGGCGATGTGTGATTATGAAAAAGCCTTAATAAAATCTATTAGATTTTGTTTTGAAGGCACTAAAGTTCGAGGGTGCTATTTTCATTTTTCACAGGTATGATGTACAAGTTCCTAAAATTGTATTCACACATATTTAAACTTAGCGTAGCTTACAATTTTAAAAAAATTGTGCAATATGTGTGAATATTTTACAATAAAATAAGTAATTTCAATATAATATTTCGATATTTCAATTAAAGATTAATTTAATTAACTTTCCAAAAACAATGATTATTTTTATGTGCTCCATTATATTCTAAGATTTATTACCAATAAAGCATTAAAAGAATGTAAATCTTAAAAAAATTTTCAATAACATCTAAAATATCCATGGAATTCCTGCTTGATTTTGTAAAATTATAAGTTAAAACTCAATGGATTCTAATTCTTTTAAATGATAAATTAATTTTTGTATTATAGGCAGTAGTTAGGAAGGCGCAAAGTAAGGTTTATAGATTGTTCCTAAAAAAGGATAACAAAGTCAAGAATCCGATTGGACACGAAATAATAAAAAAATTATTATTAGTGCCATTGCTTCCAGCAGACAAAGCTGAAGAAGCTTTCCAGTTTATTTACAACTTAATGGCTCAAAAATGTGAAAATGATTTAAAACTGTATAAAAAATGGAAAAAGTTTTTAGATGTATATTTTAACAAGTATTGGATGAAAGAAGTAACGCCGCATGTATTTTCGGTATTCAATATGGTAGATAGAACCAACAACTATTTGGAATCATACCATCGTACGTTGAACACAATGATCCGGAAAAAACCCTCTACTTATACATTTATTTGTAAGTTATTCTTATATATACTATTACAAGTTTTGGAAATATTCTACGCCAGAAATAAAAATTTTAGAATTTTAGATTTTAAATCCATTTTGAATTTTTAATAACTCAAGTTAGAACGCTTCATTTTTACGAATTGCTATTTTTTCCAAAAATTCAATTTACAAGGCACACGTTTTCAAAGTAGAAATGTTTAAGTAAAAGCAATGTCTAACAACTAATTGTAGTTTAAAAGAACTCACGTTATCGAATCATTTATTTAAAAATTAAATATATTCGATTAGGGACAGAACCGCCGAAATATACAACATAATTTTTGAATGTTTTAACATTTTTTAGATTCTCTTCTCAAAGTGAAAGAGAAAGCTTTGCAAGATCTACAACGGGCAAAAAAGAAAATTAAAACGACTGTTGGACCGAAACAAAAAACTGTACTTCGAGACCTTGCTGTGCGAGATGCATGGTTAGAGCTGCAGTCTAATCCTCCCTGGACAGTAGAAAAATTTTTAAATGAATTGTCCGGATATGACGATGATAAGTTGCTTGACCATGGTATGAGTACAACTGAAAAACTTAAAAACTGTTTTTCTTATATTCTATTTTATTTTCTTTAAAAAATATATTAATTTAATACTGCAATTCATGTTTCAGTTGATACTAACGATGATGACAACGATAAAGCTGACGATGAAGATGTTGATGTCCGTCGCTGATTAGCCCTGGCAGCATAAATAGAGCGACGTTAAATAACATAAAAAAAAAAAAGATGTTGATGTTGACTTCCTCAACTTTAAATACAATTCAGATCAAGAATGTATTGAGAACGACAAAGAGGTAATCTTGAATATTAAAATAGATAGATTTATTTTTTAAGGTGTTTTTTTTTATTTTTGTCAAATCACACGCACACACACACGCACACGCACACGCACACACGCACACACACACATGCACATATACACACACACACAAAAGAAGATATAGTTAATAGAATTTGTTAATTGCCATGAACCATTTAATAGTTGAATTTTCGGAAGTATATAATTAAAGGAAACACATCTCTTATCAGAGCTACAATAATCTAAAATATTTTACTTACACAATTTAATAATTCTCACTAATAAATATATAATAAAATTAACAAAAAATATATTTATTCTAGGAACTGCAGTTTGAAATGAACGAAGAATTGAAGATACACGGAGAAGAAAACAAAGAAAACAAACAAATTAAAATAAAAAAAAAGAAATCGCCAAGTAAAAGAAAATCAATTGCTGCTAATAAAACAGATAATATTATTGTGACGAGCAACACTAATAAGAGAAGGAAGATTACAAAGAAAATCGACAAAAATTTTGAATATTTTTAATATTAATATCAATTTGAATTTAAGCGCAACAAATATAAAGTGTTATAAAACGACGCGATAGTGATAAAACTGCACGATAAAATATTGTGTTCTAAGAAAAAAGTCGTTTCCAATTATGTGATGCAATGTTAAATCGTCGCACAGCCAACAAGATTTAGATGTCCACAGCAAGTGATTTAAACACAGGATACTCACCACCATGCTTGCCTCTTACAAGGGATCTTTTTTTTCTGAATAATGAATAGATTGTTATCTTAAATATAGAAAAACATTATTTTAAACACTTTAATGTAAATAAAGTAGCTCCCAAATTAAGTTATATTGTTGTAATTATAATCAATAGATAAAAATTTGTTAATTGATAAAACTGCATTTTACGATTGACTTAAAGTTGAATTTTAGCCTCTTAAAGAAGTCCACATGATTGCTAAATTATGAAAAATAAATTTTTTGTTTAATCATAGAATAGAGTTTAATCGATCAAATATATTTAAGGAGATGTGGGAGCCAAATTAAAAGGATCTACCTTCAAAAATCCAAACATTTTGAAAATTAATGAAATTAAAAATCTGAAAAAATTCACATATAACGTTGAAAGCCAATAGAATATCCTTACAGAACTATTTTTAGGAAATAATTAATTTTTCATTAATTAATAATTAATGTCCATTTTTCGTCGGTAATGATTAAGTGGAAAATTGATCTTTGTGGCTGCCCAAAAATCTCAATCACTTAGTGATAAAAAATTTTGAAAAAATCCACACGTACTATTCAAAGCAATTTGAAAAGCGTTACAGAGAGATATTGTAAAAAAAGTCAACCCATTCTTAATTAAAAAATAAATAAAAATTACAATTTTTTTAGGTTATCATCTCCTTAACGCGATGAAAATATATATTAAACAATGTTTTATTATACTTAATATTATTAATTATAAATATATGTGTTATAATTAATATGTCGATTTGTATCGTAATACCGATGTTTTGTGTTTGGTATTTTAAATTTATTGATTGTTGTTAAATTTAGAAAACTCTGATGCAATAAATTATATTTACAATGAAATGGAATACTTCTTAATTAGTGACCAATTATTAATTCTATGCCCCTTAAAATATTATAAAAACGAATTTGTATTATACTTACATCAACTGAGTTACAAAATCAGCTATACATATTCTATGTTACCATACACATACCATACCATGATTGGTGGGAGTTTAAAAAAATAGTCGCTTCTGATTGGTGGGTGTTTTTGAATTGGGAGAAATGTCCATGACTCCATCGTACCACTTAACGTGAAATAGACTATATATATGTATATATATGTATGTATGTATGTGGGTGTGTGTGCGTGCGGCGTAATATTTATATAATATATATATATATATTTTAAAATTGTTTTTTCAAGAATACATAATTTATGTATTTTTTCCGTGCGCAAAAAAAAGTTGTGAACATAACTTGAAAGAATGTGTATTTGTTTACTCATTCTTGATAAAACTCATAAAATTTTTAAACGTATACTCAATAATAATAACGGATCTAAAATGCAATGTAATGCTTTAAATACAGATGCAAAATTGTTTGAAGATTAAATAAATATTAATCAAGTATAACATACACTTTTCCAAATATCCATATGATATATACAATGGGTTAAAAATTAAATATATTAATTATTGCATTTTTAAGATAATTCTATTATAAACAGTATAGGCAAAAGAAAATTCAAATTTTAACAGTGGCAATATAAAATACGAATTACATTTGAATAGATTTTCAAAAACTTTTAATTTAGGAGCATTTAATTTAAATATTTTTTAAATTAATATTTCAAAATTGTATGGATATATAAGTGTGTAGATAATTTATATTTATATAACACAATATTTTAAATAAACAAGTATGTATTTATTAGAAATAGAAGGATATTTAAGAAATGAATTTGTTTATAATAATCAAAATAAATATTTGGGCTCTGCATAGGAGAAATGGAAGAAACAGGTTTTTATTTATATAGCGCTAAAATTTTATAAATAATTCTTTAAAAATAATACAAAAATTAATTTAATTAAGAAGATAGTTTTATTACACTAAAAGAACAAAATATTAATGACATAGAACTTTTGGCGATGATCGTTCGTCATTAAATAAATTAATTTTAGAAGGTGAATTTCTATTTATAACGGTTTAAAATAATCCAAAATTTTAATAAGTTGTTAACTAAAATACTACAATTTAGTAAGTATATGTACTTTACTATTTTTGGTAAGTTAATTTTTCATTAACATTTATAATTATTAAAATATAAATTTAAGCTTTATAAGAATTCATATAGTTTAAAATTTACAGTTAACATTTAATATGTCTTTATTTTTTTTTATTATTTTTATTCTGATTTTATTACACTAAATTTTGGTAAACTTTTATTTATAAATTATAATAACTATAGCAATACCTCCAAGATGTTGTGTGAATCTGCTTAATTTTTAAGGTTTCCATGGTAGTGAAAAAATAATACAATTTAAAACATTATTTTAAATAAATTAATTACGAAAAACCTTTTTCGAAATTAAAAATAGGGGGTTGGCGCGCGAAGCGCGCAGGGGGGCGAAGCCCCCCTAGTATACATATATATATACTTATATATATATATATATATATATATATATATATATATATACTTACATATATATATACTTATATATATATATACATATACATCTATATATTTGGGTACTTAATGTATATTCTTTTCGACTATCTATACGCTTGTATTATTCGTAAAGGCAAACCTGATATTTTATGTTACTTCGATTGCTGAACCAACCGTTTTCTTTTAAAACAATTATTATTTGATACTACAATTTATTTATAATAATTATTCGTTGCATTGCATTTTTTTGCAATATTCACGGTATGAATTGCAATTTATTAACTATAATTCATGTTTTAAACGTGAACAATTTTTAATTTAATCTGCATTTATTTATAATAATTCTTATTTCGATTATTTATTATTAATGTTTATAATAAAATAACCTTGCGAATATTTTATTCTGTAATGTGCTAACGTGTTCGCCGCACACTTGTTTATTTAATCAAAATTAAGATCTGTATTTGACTTAAATACATTTTTGGGATTGTAAATAAAATAGTGTGAATTTATGTATTTTTTGCCCATTAAAAAGCTGTAATAATTTAGTTGCACGTGTTCATTTAAAGAAAAACAGCATATTATATTTTAATAAATAATGCATGATTAATACGAAATAAAACGTATATTATTTTATTTATCCCGCATTATATCCTGCATCTCTACTCTCAAAATAACTTCGCTCGCTACTCCCGGAGACGTAAGGCTAGTCCTAGTCAAACAAGAGCGAAAGGAACGCGAATGGTTTATTAACCATTTGCCTTCTTGTAATATTTTTTATAGTGATTGGTGCAAGTCTGGACGTGACAGATTGTATTAATTATTATAATAAATTTGGTGCATCGGCCGGGAAACTCACATTTTTGAGAGAAAAAAAGAGATTAAAGGAATAATGTGTTTAGATATAAAATGTCAGGTTCGCCTAAAAATACTGATTGTTATGTAAATAAACAAAGAAACACGAGTTTAGAATTTTCTATGAATGATACGTTATTAAATTTATTCAAAGAAAAAGTTCAGACTCTCGATACTCTCGATTTAACTAAAACTCCTAGGGAAACAGTGCAAAATTTGACAAAAGAAATAAATTATTTAAAGGATAGACTAGAAAAAAGTGCAGCAAATATTTCGTTATCTATAAAAATACCTCGCGATTTTGAATATAGAGAAACTTTTTTCCAACTGATCTTTCTATTTCCGAAATTAGTGAAGACGAACAAGAAGACACAATAATTACTCCCACGCGCGTAAAACATTTTAGTTTAAAACCCGCTGTTTTGAATTACGAGGAACAAAAAGAACTTATCGCGAATAATCCTGTAAATTTTAGTAAGCCAGCCCCAATTTATCGTCCATATGAACCATTGATTTTAACACCGGATAACGTTATAAGCTCGGTAAGAAAACGGCTCGCGACTGAAGTAAAAAAAGAATTGTTAGATTATTATCTCGAGGAACCTAAAATTATAGAAAGTTTACAAGAAAGTGTAAAAAAAAGGGACAACTTTTCAAGGTATCATAAATAAGATTAAAGGCGCGTTAAATATTTTTTCCGCACCGATCGAAAAAGAGACTGAGGAAGCAAAGGCACTAGTGACAGACACGGCGAAAGTACTCGACGAAAAACTAATTCAAGGCGCGACAGATTTTACAATTCCCTTCGATAATCAATTAATTAAAAAATCACCCGAACAAGCAAACTCTTCTAAGATTAAAGACGAATTATTTAATAAAATTAATTTAGACGAATTAAGAACAAGCACCGGAACAAAACCAAAAAAACTAGATAAGAGTGAAGTTAAAAAACAAATTAATAATAAAACAATGACGTCTCAAATTCGAGGTTTATCGCTAAAGGACGCTCTAGATTTAATACCGCGGTTTAACGGTCATAATATAAATTTATCGCAATTTTTGGACGGATGTAACGAAGCAAAAGAAATTTTACCGTCGGAGTACGAAAAAGAATTAACAAAACTTATTCGAATGCGTTTATATGGAGAAGCTTTAAGTTGTGCGCGCGGAGAAAATTTTAATTCTATCAAAGAGATATCCGATTTTTTCGAAAACACCTTCGGATCGATAAAAACATATTACGAGTGGACGGGAGAACTTGGTAAATTAAAACAGAAAAACAATGAGACAGTCGTTGCTTATTTTAATCGGTTACAAGAAATAAAAAATGAAATAGTCAAAGCGGCCGACAGAGAGGGTCGAATTGTGATAGCAGATCATTTCATGCTTGAACTAAGGCGAGATTGATTAAAATTCTTTTTAAAAGAGCTTCGTTGAGAAATTCGCGCGCGTTTAGGGACTCCAAGTTCTATAAAACAGCTCGTGAACAAGCGCTCGAGGTGGAGCGCGAGTTCGCTTGTAGCGTCTTGGACGAGGAGACGCCGAGCCGCGAAGAGGCTCGTTTTCGTTCAACTCGAGAAACGCGTAAAGTAAACTATATTTCGAATAACTCTCCGATGTATGTCAATATTGTTCTAAACTGGTCATGGAGCCATAAATTGTTTCAAATTAGCACGAAGTTTTGCGGAAAGATTTTCCGATAATAACAACCGACGCAATCCCATAAACAGTTCATATAGCCCACAAAATCGCTCGGATAACAGTCGTAATCATAATATAAATTTATCGCAATTTTTGGACGGATGCAACGAAGCAAAAGAAATTTTACCGTCGGAGTACGAAAAAGAATTAACAAAACTTATTCGAATGCGTTTATATGGGAAGCTTTAACTTGTGCGCGCGGAGAAAATTTTAATTCTATCAAAGAGATATCCGATTTTTTCGAAAACACCTTCGGATCGATAAAAACATATTACGAGTGGACGGGAGAACTTGGTAAATTAAAACAGAAAAACAATGAGACAGTCGTTGCTTATTTTAATCGGTTACAAGAAATAAAAAATGAAATAGTCAAAGCGGCCGACAGAGAGGGTCGAATTGTGATAGCAGATCATTTCATGCTTGAACTAAGGCGAGATTGATTAAAATTCTTTTTAAAAGAGCTTCGTTGAGAAATTCGCGCGCGTTTAGGGACTCCAAGTTCTATAAAACAGGCTCGTGAACAAGCGCTCGAGGTGGAGCGCGAGTTCGCTTGTAGCGTCCTGGACGAGGAGACGCCAAGCCGCGAAGAGGCTCGTTTTCGTTCAACTCGAGAAACGCGTAAAGTAAACTATATTTCGAATAACTCTCCGATCGTATGTCAATATTGTTCTAAAACTGGTCATGGAGCCATAAATTGTTTCAAATTAATACGAAGTTTTGTGGAAAGATTTGCCGATAATAACAACCGACGCAATCCCATAAACAGTTCATATAGCCCACAAAATCGCTCGGATAACAGTCGTAATTATAATAGACTGAATTTACAATTTGGCGGTTGGAACGAGTATCAAAATCAGACAGAATTTTTACCAAATAGAGATAGAGATAAAAATGATTCCTTTGTTCGCTATAATAATAATAAATATTCATCGCAGCAATTTAACAAAGAAGATCGGGGAATTTATTCCGGGACTCGCGTTGTGCGCGAGCCGGTTGATCCAATTTCCCAAGAATCACGATATATTAATAATGAATCGAATAATAATATGAGATCACCAGTTACTTGTTTCCATTGCGGAAAACCCGGTCACATAAAGCGCGATTGTTATAAGTTACAAAGAGAAATAAGAAAAGGAAATCAAAATCAGAGAAACACCGATACTATCTCTCCGAGGAGGGTCGAGAGAGAGGCTACGAATCAAATTCCCTCTACTTCAAGCGCGGAAACCCGCTAAAACGTTCCCTCGCACCGCGAAACATAATTAAGTTCAGCCCGGTCGTAATCTTCGATACCGGTCAGTTAAGACGTCCGTTAAAATTCTTGCTAGATACAGGAGCATCGGTAAGTCTAATTAAAGAGTCAGAGGTAGACTCTCGCGTAAAAATTGACGAAAATGATATTATATTGTTAAAAGGCATAACTGACCACTCATTAACTACTCGTGGTAAAATTAGAATATATTTCGAATAACTCTCCGATTGTATGTCAATATTGTTCTAAACTGGTCATGGAGCCATAAATTGTTTCAAATTAGCACGAAGTTTTGCGGAAAGATTTTCCGATAATAACAACCGACGCAATCCCATAAACAGTTCATATAGCCCACAAAATCGCTCGGATAACAGTCGTAATTATAATAGACCGAATTTACAATTTGGTGGTTGGAATGAGTATCAAAATCAGACGGAATTTTTACCAAATAGAGACAGAGATAAAAATGATTCCTTTGTTCGTATAATAATAATAAATATTCATCGCAGCAATTTGAGGGTCGAGAGAGAGGCTACGAATCAATTCCCTCTACTTCAAGCGCGGAAACCCGCTAAAACGTTCCCTCGCACCGCGAAAATAAATTTAAGCCAACAAAGTTCAGCCCTGGTCGTAATCTTCGATACCGGTGAGTTGAGACGTCCGTTAAAATTCTTGCTAGATACAGGAGCATCGGTAAGTCTAATTAAAGAGTCAGAGGTAGACTCTCGCGTAAAAATGGACGAAAATGATATTATATTGTTAAAAGGCATAACTGACCACTCATTAACTACTCGTGGTAAAATTAGAATAGATTTCGAAGGATCTCCCGTGGAACTCAATTTAGTACATGATTCGTTCCCTATACAACAAGACGTAATCTTAGGCACCGATTTTTTCCGTAGAAACGATGCAAAAATCAATTATTTGAAACACTATTTAGAATTTAACGGATTACTCCTCCCCTTTGAAAATGCAAATAATATGCAAACGGATGAATCGATTTATATAATGGAGGATATCGAAAATTATGACCGAAAATCAATATGATATATGCCAAAACCAAGGGAAAACAATGGTTATACGAACATGAAAAATTCAAGATTTTATAATTATACCGATAGTGACTCAGAAACGTCAAGTGATTTTCAATTACACGAAAATGATGAAACGTTTATAAAATTTGACACAAACGAATCGTATGAAATCTACGAGCAAGAACAAAAAAATGAAAGAAATCAAAATGGCAACGACAAAAACCTATACAATCACAGTGAAAAAGAACAATAGTTATATGACGATTATAAAAATGACGAAATACAAGTACATCAGATCGACGAGGAGTCGGATCTAAGGAATAATACATGTAAAGCAAGTGAAAATTGTTATGGATTAATGAAGGAAGAACGATTACAAATAAATAATGGAAAAGCGCAGCCACGGGTATGTGACTGAGCCACGTATAAAAGAGAAATTTGATGAAATTACTGAAAATTATGGTATTATTGATGCACCATTGTTCGATAGGATGGCTGGGAGTCCATCCTGTACTAATTATGAAAACGAAGTTAACCTGAAGTATGATATTGAAAATGAAATAAAAAATGAAGAAAATTTATTGAATAAGACAGTTAATAATTGTCGAGTACAAATGGTTTATGAAATCGAGGAGGGCGATAAATACGGACCTCGTGAAAATAAGGAAAATTTTGTTGATAAAAAGATGAATTGTCGAGTATAAATGGATTATGAAATCGAGGAGGGCGATAAATGCGGACCTCGTGAAAATAAGGAAAATTTTGTTGATAAAAAGATGAATTGTCGAGTACAAATGGATTATGAAATCGAGGAGGCCGATAAATGCGAACCTCGTGATAAAAATGTTAGTTATGTTTGCATATTGAATAACAAAGAATTGGTTATGTCGGGGGAAAAGTTAGATAATATCCCGAGAACCGAAATATTATTGATAAACAAACAGGGAAATGAAGAAACTGAAAATGAGATAAATAATGAGAATTTAATAAACATACAGGAAGAAAATGAACAGGATGAGGACCCTAGCGATTTTTTATTGAATGAACGAGTTATAAACGAAAATTTACGAGGTAAATGAATAACAGTTATTTGGTTTATTCAAATAAGCCTTATATTAATAATTTTTATAGTTATGGAATTGAAGAGGTCGACATACACGACATTTCTAACAATCAAGCTGAAGCGAGGATACTTAACATAACGGAGGATACAAGTACACTTAATCGTAATGAACGGTTAAAAGAAGCCTTGCATTTTGATAAAATGGTCGAGGAACAAAGACAATCCATAGAAAATTTAATTGATAAGTATTCGGATTGTTTCTGTCTAAAAGGAGAAAAAGTAGGCGGTTCAAATGCTATAGAACATAAGATACCGACTGTCGACGACGTACCAATCACAGCTAAGCCATATATATTTCCTCATGCTCTCAAAAGCGAACTTGATAAACAATTAAAAGAAATGATTGAAGGAGACATAATTGAACCACCAAGTTCCAATAAACGTCACCTGTTTTTGTAGTAACAAAGAAGCCTGATAGTCAGGGTAATAAACGATACCGACTAGTTGTCGATTTTCGACAATTAAATGATAAAACCGTAAAAGATCGATACCCATTACCTAATATACTAGATATTATCGATCAAATCGGACCTGAAAATCGTGTATTCACCGTCTTGGATTTATGTCAAGGATTTTTACAAGTTCCGTTAGCTCAAGAAGATCGACATAAAATAGCTTTCGCATCTTCATTCGGTTTATTTCAATTTAAAACAATGCCTATGGGACTATGCAATTCTCCAGCCACTTTTCAAAGAATGATTGATCGTGTTTTCGAGGGCACGCAAGGCAAAGAAATATTTTTGTTCCTGGGCGACGCAGTTATATACGCTAAAAATATTCAAGAGCATAACCAAAAGTTTGAAAAATTTTTGCAAAGAGTACGCGCCGCAAATCTGAAATTACAGCCAGACAAATGTGAATTTTTGAAGAGAGAAGTAGTGTACCTGGGACACGTACTATTACCAGAAGGTGTTTTGCCGGATCCAAAAAAATTAGAAGCAGTAAAAAAATTTCCAATTCCAAAAACAGTGAAAAACATACGTCAATTTTTAGGATTAGCAGGTTATTATAGACGATTCATTGTGAATTTTTCGGGTATTGCTAGACCATTAAGTAATTTATTAAAGAAAGACGAACCTTTCCTATGGTCTAGCGAGGTTCAAAAGGCATTCGATGATTTAAGAGCAAATTGTGTAAACAACCAATACTACAAATCGCAGATTTTAATAAACCATTAAAACACGTTCACTGGGGATCAGGGTGAACGACTCCCATACAATAAAAAAACAACACTTTTATTCGAGCTAGAAACTTTAATATTAATAAAATAATAATAATACAATAAATAACGAACAAACTAGTCACGGTCGCCAGCCGCGTTCACGCGGCAAAATTTATATCTTTTACTACACGCGATTACCGCACACACACGCACAATCACAGCTTACACGGGAAGCTGGAAACAGGGAGTTTAGGCAGGAACTCTCACCTGCAGATGCTCGAAATTAAACAATTAATAAAAATATAACCACTCTCGTAATAGCTAATTATAAGTTATAAAAATAAACGTCTCGTTCGACGGCCCGACTCGGAATCACCGAGTTCGTTGTGATGTACCGATCAGCGAGTCCGCGCGCATGCGCCACGCGCAACAGTTGGCTCTCGTTTGCTTGACTCGGCCGATCCGACGTGCGTGTCTTGTTTATGTACAGTGAACACCTCCGTCCCCGTGCACCGTCTCAACTGCTGGATACTAACAACCCGGAGTCGCATCTACAGGAACAACGTCAATAAACGGTAAAATACTCTCGTTCCATACAATAACCTGTATTAATGTTAGTTCGTCCGAGTATGTTTATATGTTTCAGGTGCGGCATGCGGGAACGACGACGTCAACACTGTATTGGAGATTTCCTCAGCTACTTCTTCCTCACCAGGTTCCGGAGATGCCTGTTCTATTCTCAAGTCAATATCTAGCTAGATTGTTCGAGGTAATGTATAAATAGCGTCGTTTCTTCCTTTAAATTTAATCTCTTGTGGAAGTAATATCCTAACCTCAACTCACCTCTCCTTCTCCTTACCTGCAACTAGGTTTTGACAACCTACTGCTTTCCTCAACTCTAATTTTATATTCAGTATGATTTATTTAATACTGTTGCAGGTACTCGAAGGAGGTTTTGTACCAACGAAGGATCATTACTTCTTGGAGGAGGCTGGATGTTTACTTGTTGTCGATGCTGTTCAATATTATATGTTCTACCTCAACTGCTACCTTCTACGATCACCTTCTCCAGGACATAAGGAACAGGATTTATAAAAGGACCTCACATAACTACTCCAGGATTCGACTTCAACAACTGGATAATTATTGTACAGGAATTTTACAGAAACAGTGATTGTGTGCTTGTGTGCTTATGCGTATCTTCTACTGGAGTGCGTACTCCTTCCTCACGGTCTAGCCTATCTGGATTCCGAGTGAGTTTTATAATTAATTCCTATAAGCTACGGGGCTTTGGAATATTAAATATATAATATAAATATAAACTAAGTACGTGACATGCAGTTAGAACTGCCATGTCACACCATTTATAGTGACTTGTGACGCTAGCGGTACAGCAATAGGAGCAATATTATCACAAGGAGAGGTGGGAACCGACCTACCAGTTGTTTATGTTTCACGAGTATTAAACAAAGCCGAGCAAAAATATGATACTTACTCAAGGGAAGCATTAGCCACACTGTATGCCGTTACTCAGTTCGATTGCTATTTAAGAGGCCGTCGTTTCCTCATTATAACAGATCATAAACCACTTGTTTGGTTTAAAAACTCAGTAGATCCGACATCCAGAGTTACTAGATGGAGAATAAAACTGAATGCATACGACTTTGACATCGTATACAAAGCCAGTAAAAGTAACGTTAATGCTGACGCGTTATCAAGAAATCCAATAGAAGAACCCGTTTATGTTATTAAAAATCATTCTATGGAAACACGCAGTCGTGCAGGAAAAATAACAAGGCCAAACTACAATGAAAAGAGAGCAAAACGACCGAACAAGTCAAATATATAAAAAAAAACCAGTCAAAAACCTTCCTATAATACAAGAAGTCCGCGAGGAAATTGAAACAATAGTCAACTCAGACAAAAGATTACATCCCATGGAGATAGAAAATTTTAACAACAAATTTGACGAGTCCTGGGAAGAGAAGGATGTTTACGAAGAACCAAATGATGAAAAGAAATTCATTGAAGTTAAAGAAAAACTCTTTATGAGAAAAGATAATTACGTTTATTTCATAACTACGACTGGAATGCCTTTAGATGAAGGATCCAGAAATTCGGCTTCCAAATTATTACTACCTCATTTTTCCAATTTAAATCCAGGAGAAATAAGAATCAATAACAAAAACGGAAAAATGCATTTTGCTATGGTCTTACGTGACGAAGAGCGACTTAGTACTTCAGAAATTATTAATAATTTAAAAACAAATCTATTTAATTTGAAAAATATTATATTAAAAGAAAAATTACGTTCAATAAGTATCGCGAAGAGCGAATTTATTGAAAACGTTTCATGGAATGAAATTTTGAAACAAATAAGTATAACTCTACGAAAAATTAATGTAAAAATAATTATTTGTCTAGGATTCATAAAATGTGTGGAAGAGAGTAATAGGGAAAATATTATTCGCGAAATGCACGAGTCTGCTTGTGCAGGGCATAAAGGGGTAACAAAAACCTATAAACGTATAAAACAACGTTTTTATTGGCCAGATATTAAGAAAGATGTACAAAACTACATTAGACATTGTTTAACTTGCCAACTAAAAAAATTTGTTCGTGTTAAAACTAAACAACGTATGATAATAACAGATACTCCGTACTCGGCTATGGAATCTATATCGGTCGATTTTGTGGGACCATTTCCCAGATCTCGAAATAATAACAATAATATATTAACCATTCAATGTAACCTTTCAAAATACTGTATGGCGATACCCATACCAGACGCGACCGCGGCAACGATCGCCAAAGCATTAGTTCGTCGACACTTTTCAATTTTTAGCGCCCCATTGTTAATTATCTCCGATCAAGGTACCTCGTGTTTAAGTAGTCTGATGAGAGAAGTAGCGAAAATTTTTAAGATTAAACAAGTTAAAACCACGGCTTATCACCCACAGTCCAACTCCGTTGAGCGTTTTCATAGCAGCTTAGCAGATTATTTAAAAACAATGATAGAAAGAAATGACGCATGGGATAAGTTATGCGAATTAGCCGCGTTTTCGTATAATACGTCGGTACATGAGGCTCATCTCTACACACTTTTTGAAATTGTTTTTGCACGAAAAGCGCGACTACCATCAAACGAACCTTTAGACCCACGAGAACGAGTACCAACGTATGATGATTACATTATAAATTTACGACAACGTTTAAACGAAATACAGGGAATCGCGAGAGAAAAATTAATAGCTTCTAAACATAGGTAGAAATTCTATTACGACAGGAAAGCCAATCATCAAGAATTTCAGACAGGGGATAATGTCTGGTTATTAAAAGGAGGGAAGAAATACAAACTAGGCGATCAATATACTGGACCACATCGGATTTTAGAAATAGTTAATAACAAGGGAAATGTAAAAATAGAGCTAGCTCATAATAAAACGAAAATAGTGCATGTTAATAGGTTAAGATATTCATATATGGAGCCTTTGTAGTTCTTAAACATAGGTATATAATATATAATAGTCCCAATGTGCTTGAACATATGTATACGCACATATATACATAAATTGATCAATCGGTACTTATGCCGACAAATTCTTACAGGAAATGGGAATTGTGCTTACTTTGGGGTAATTATGCCACCGTCAGCATAATTCCACCGAAAATTCAACCATGTATCCGTAATTATGCCGACATACAAAAAATTGGAAAATTATCTTTGTGAGCCCCGCTTTGACGTTATAATATTAATGAAGGATTGAAGTTATAACGTCTTTCGAGGTGCCTCCGTATTTATAAGGTCAAAGTGTGCTTTTTTACCCGTGAGGGGTATTTAGGTATTTGGGTTATTGGTTTTTTATGCATTATTCTATCAACTAATATTCTCCCCCTTATATCTGAGTCGTTACATATGTTTTAAAACCTCAAAACACCAAGATAACACGTAGTGTCACCATAAGTACCGATACTGGTGTTTATATATATATATATATATATATATATATATATATATATATATATATATATATATATTACAGTTCTAAAAAGTTGTCAATAGAATAATATTTATTATCTTGTGATCACAATTGGCATAAAGGGGTAACAAAAACCTATAAACGTATAAAACAACGTTTTTATTGGCCAGATATTAAGAAAGATGTACAAAACTACATTAGACATTGTTTAACTTGCCAACTAAAAAAATTTGTTCGTGTTAAAACTAAACAACGTATGATAATAACAGATACTCCGTACTCGGCTATGGAATCTATATCGGTCGATTTTGTGGGACCATTTCCCAGATCTCGAAATAATAACAATAATATATTAACCATTCAATGTAACCTTTCAAAATACTGTATGGCGATACCCATACCAGACGCGACCGCGGCAACGATCGCCAAAGCATTAGTTCGTCGACACTTTTCAATTTTTAGCGCCCCATTGTTAATTATCTCCGATCAAGGTACCTCGTGTTTAAGTAGTCTGATGAGAGAAGTAGCGAAAATTTTTTAAGATTAAACAAGTTAAAACCACGGCTTATCACCCACAGTCCAACTCCGTTGAGCGTTTTCATAGCAGCTTAGCAGATTATTTAAAACAATGATAGAAAGAAATGACGCATGGGATAAGTTATGCGAATTAGCCGCGTTTTCGTATAATACGTCGGTACATGAGGCTCATCTCTACACACTTTTTGAAATTGTTTTTGCACGAAAAGCGCGACTACCATCAAACGAACCTTTAGACCCACGAGAACGAGTACCAACGTATGATGATTACATTATAAATTTACGACAACGTTTTAAACGAAATACAGGGAATCGCGAGAGAAAAATTAATAGCTTCTAAACATAGGTAGAAATTCTATTACGACAGGAAAGCCAATCATCAAGAATTTCAGACAGGGGATAATGTCTGGTTATTAAAAGGAGGGAAGAAATACAAACTAGGCGATCAATATACTGGACCACATCGGATTTTAGAAATAGTTAATAACAAGGGAAATGTAAAATAGAGCTAGCTCATAATAAAACGAAAATAGTGCATGTTAATAGGTTAAGATATTCATATATGGAGCCTTTGTAGTTCTTAAACATAGGTATATAATATATAATAGTCCCAATGTGCTTGAACATATGTATACGCACATATATACATAAATTGATCAATCGGTACTTATGCCGACAAATTCTTACAGGAAATGGGAATTGTGCTTACTTTGGGGTAATTATGCCACCGTCAGCATAATTCCACCGAAAATTCAACCATGTATCCGTAATTATGCCGACATACAAAAAATTGGAAAATTATCTTTGTGAGCCCCGCTTTGACGTTATAATATTAATGAAGGATTGAAGTTATAACGTCTTTCGAGGTGCCTCCGTATTTATAAGGTCAAAGTGTGCTTTTTTACCCGTGAGGGGTATTTAGGTATTTGGGTTATTGGTTTTTTATGCATTATTCTATCAACTAATATTCTCCCCCTTATATCTGAGTCGTTACATATGTTTTAAAACCTCAAACACCAAGATAACACGTAGTGTCACCATAAGTACCGATACTGGTGTTTATATATATATATATATATTACAGTTCTAAAAAGTTGTCAATAGAATAATATTTATTATCTTGTGATCACAATTGGCATACATTCAACTTAAAATAAAATTATTTCAATTTATCTGACTTTATACAAAAAAAACGATATAAAAATAATATGTATATATCTAAATTAACGACGAAAATAAACTACAAGGAAATAATATTTTTTATTATACAGAAAGATCATTACACGAAAAGCATATACTCACTTAAATTAAATAAATACGCGATTATTAAATTAGAAACGAATAAGGCAAATAACAAAAAAATGAGGTCTTTTTCTCGTTACTCTTCTCGCCTAAGATAACAATGATGTTAATATACAAAGGAAAGTAAGAAAAAGGTTTAAATTTTCAATGTCAGTTGAGCTTAGTCGAATTTAAATTTAATTGCTATAAAAAAAAGATTTACAATGAAATACAATCATTGGAGTCTAACATATCACTAAGCCTAAAACCTATATCCTATCCTTCCAAAGGAGTGCTTATTGCACCCTTTCCTCCTCGTTGCGGTAAAAGCTCCAGCAACACCGTCACTTATCCTTCCTAAGGAGTGCTTAATTGCACCATTTCCTCCTTGTTGCGGTAAAAACTCCAGCAACAACCGTCACTTATCCTTCCTAAGGAGAGTTTAGTTGCACCCTTTCCTCCTCGTTGCGGTAAAAGCTCCAGCAACACCGTCACTTATCCTTCCTAAGTAGTGCTTAGTTGCAACCTTTCCTCCACGTTGCGGTAAAAGCTACAGCAACACGGTCACTTATCCTTCCTAAGGAGTGCTTAATTGCACTCTTTCCTCCTCGTTGCGGTAAATGCTCCAGCAACATCGTCACTTATCCTTCCTAAGGAGTGCTTAATTGCACCCTTTCCTCCTCGTTGCGGTAAAAGCTCCAGCAACACCGTCACTTATCCTTCCTAAGGAGTGCTTAATTGCACCATTTCCTCCTTGTTGCGGTAAAAACTCCAGCAACAACCGTCACTTATCCTTCATAAGGAGAGTTTAGTTGCACCCTTTCCTCCTCGTTGCGGTAAAAGCTCCAGCAGCACCGTCACTAATCCTTCCTAAGTAGTGCTTAGTTGCAACCTTTTCTTCACGTTGCGGTAAAAGCTACAGCAACACGGTCACTTATCCTTCCTAAGCAGTGCTTAATTGCACACTTTCCTCCTCGTTGCGGTAAATGCTCCAGCAACATCGTCACTTATCCTTCCTAAGGAGAGCTTAGTTGCATCCTTTCCTCCTCGTTGCGGTAAAAGCTCCATCAACATCGTCACGTATCCTTCCTAAGGAGTGCTTAGTTGCACCCTTTCCTCCTCGTTGCGGTAAAAGCTCCAGCAACACGGTCACTTATCCTTCCTAAGGAGTGCTTAGTTGCACCCTTTCCTCCTCGTTGCGGTAAATGCTCCAGCAACACGGTCACTTATCCTTCCTACATACCGTTCAAAATGTAAACCTATATAAATAATTACAACTGACCTCACCTTGACTCTAGTAATTCTGTTAATTAGTCATACTTTCTTAAGGACGCGCAGGTATATATAAGAATAAATATATAAGAAGAGTTTGGCATACTAGATAAATAAAATAATCTAACACTAGGCTCATTGGACATAGGAGAATCTGTACAACAAAATAACGATGGCAAAGAAACGAGAAGTGGAGGGAAAAGAAAGATTTTATCAAAATTAAGTATTAAAAAAATAGTTGAAAACTTCATTAATTAAAGTAATTAAATAAAGTAAACTCACCAATAGTATCAATACAAATGTCGGACAAAATCAGTGATTCAAATTCAAAGTATGAAAATATTTCTAATATTGATTTTAATAAAAAAAAATGCAGAAAATTCGATTAATTTGTTAATTTTGTAGATAAAGTTCAAAATTCAACTATTAATAAAAACAATAATAATTAAATTCTACAATCTAGTATTTACGCCAATGTAGTTCATACTAGTGTTCAATCTAATACTTTGTTTATAAATACTGATTTAAACAAACAATGTATATAAAAGAAAAAGGTTTGAAAAAATAAAACAACACTTATTTGCATACGATTAATTCCATACGATTATTCAATTTTTATATAGAACTAATAATATAACCTAAGACAGGCACATTAAAAGATTTTCCTCTCATTTATAAACAATAGGTATGCTAATTGTTTCGAATGGTATAAATAAAAACGTACATAACAAATAAATTTTAAAATTTTATAAAACGATTCAGGATATACAATAATAATTGATACAGATAAATAATACTTTTTGCATGTTTATATTACCAATTATACAATGTGTAAAAAATAAGAAATACAAAAATAATATTATTAGTAGTAAAATTCTGGTGTATTTATTTAATTATTATTCGAAATTAAATTTTTTCATTTGGTACTAACAAGTAAACAAATTCAAACGATTTTCGTTTATTTACTTGAACATAACAAATAAGTTTCTACAGTTGTTAGTTTAAATAAAATCAACAAAATGACGAATATTTAAACAATTCCTCAAAATATAAAAATAAAAAGAGTGTAAATTAGTCATTTTAACGTGAAACAAAATGGAAATAAGCGAATACAAACGAACGTTGCTGCCATAATTCTATGATGTGCAAGCATCGGGCAGTTCCGTAACTGCTTGGGTTATTCCGTCGTATTGTTTATTCAGTGTAGTCTACTCTTTCTCCCAAGATATAGGAGGATGGTTCTACATGGGCCTACTTAGCCTACTCAATTTTCGCACTGTCACTTATGTATTCTCATTTTATTTTTTCATTTGTATCGATTGTATCTTTTTCTTATAAAACTGAATTAACTATTTTTCAATTATATATTATATTATATGTGAATCTTTGTTTATAATGGCTGAAAAGAAAATTCTAAGCAAAAAAGTCAAATAATTATGTGTTCGCTTTATTTTGGTGGGGAGGGGGAGCGAAGAAACTTAATTTTTCTTCACTCTTAGTCCTATTTAAAAAAAAATATATAAATATATTATTAATATATGATGTACTAACATTGTTCACATTGAAGGGAGAATCAATATTGCATAAGAATAGGAAATTTTTTTTCTTCTCTTCAACAATTCGTAACAGTAGAATTATTAATTGAATAAATGTAAAAAAAAGTAAATTAATATTTAACTGTTTTGTTTAAATTTTAGAAAATATATATGTAAGCATACAAATATTATAGAAGAAAATTGAAAATTTTGTAAAAAAAAATGTGGCTACGAGAATTAAAAAAAAATACTAATAACATATATTTTTAACATGACTTGATGTATTATAAAAATCAGGAGTACAAACTAAAGATAAATACATTTTTTTATCTCCAGAAAACACATTTAATAATAATTATACAATTTTTCGGAATATCTACAATAAAAATTGTAATAATAAAATTTTTTTTTATTAATTATCTATTTTTGTAGGTGAACTATATCAATACTGTTAACCTGTTTGAAATAATGTAATAGATGTATGTAAAATAATAACAAACGAAGTTGAACTACGAAAGAAATAATTGTAATATGGTTTATAAAGTTCACCATAAGAAATAAAGAAAAATTAACCGTAATAATGTTCATAATTTAAAATTAAGTATGATATTTTATGTTAAGAGAAATAATAATATAATGATAATATTGATCAACGACGAGGGCGTCGTTTTTAAAAAGGGGGGGGGAGTTGTCGCGTCCCGACGAAAATTATATTATTATTTTTGGTAAAAAGTACTGCGTAGTTTATAATAAAAATACGGCGTAGAAGACGAACAAAATGAAGTTGATTAAGATTGATTCTAAGTAAATGCAGTAATATAAAATATAATTTATAGAGCTAAGGAACAGATTATTTTACGAATGTTTCTCATATTATTCAAAGCCAATACGCATATAAGCGTGATCGCCCATAGTGAGATCGAAACGAAGGGTTACGCAAGAGTTTTTTTGTACTGCACTATAAAATCAATGCTCGGAGAAGAGCCGGCAATGGGAAACACCGACTAGAAAATTCGAGCATTAGAAGGAAGTAATAAATTAAGCCGTTCTTTGGGTAACGTCGCAGTAATAAAAGGGGGACAGCAAATTCTCCGAATTAACTACGAAGCGATACAGAAAATGCACGGGATTCAATAATTTTAATCACGCACATCTAACGGCCCAATCGGGTGCAAGCACAGAAAAATTGAGAACTACTTACACAATTTCCATATAAGGCAAAGTGTAAGACAAGGACAGATGCATAGATTTTTAGGGTATATAAAGAGGACCCAGAACAGACACAGCCACTCCTCATTTTTCATCTAAAGTTTTCATAAGGCGAAGCTCTGCTCGTCAACTCTTTGATTTTTATCCGAGGGCGTGGCACTGTTACTCGGACTTTAAAACAATACGCATCCAAAATCAAGAGAGATCTTCTATTCGGGAATCGAGACGCATCGTTGACATCTACGAGCCATAGTCAAGGAACTACGACTTCGACATCTGGAAATCATCGGGCTCCAACAGCATACACATTTAACATTGACGCCCGCAGGTCTAGCAGGACATTATTCGGCAATTTGACACCGCTATCCACGTTCGAGGCGGACCTTCGTTCCTCACCGAATACACACACACACATATATATATATATATATAAAAACACCAGTATCGGTACTTATGGTGACACTACGTGTTATCTTGGTGTTTTAAGGTTATAAAACATATGTAACGACTCAGATATAAGGGGGAGAATATTAATTGATAGAATAATGCATAAAAAACCAATAACCCAAATACCTAAATACCCCTCACGGGTAAAAAAGCACACTTGGACCTTATAATATTAATGAAGGATTGAAGTTATAACCTCATTCGAAGAGCCTCCGGCCTCCGGCACCTCGAAAGACGTTATAGCTTCAATCCTTCATTAATATTATAACGTCAAAGCGGGGCTCACAAAGATAATTTTCCGATTTTTTGTGTGTCGGCATAAGTACGGATACATGGTTGAATTTTCGGTGGAATTATGCTGACGTCGGCATAATTACCCCAAAGTAAGCACAATTCCCATTTCTCGTAAGCATTTGTCGGCATAAGTACCGATTGATCAATTTATACTTATATATATCTATATATTTGGGTACTTAAGGTAGATTCTTTTCGACTATCTATACGCTTGTATTATTCGTAAAGGCAAACCTGATATTTTATGTTACTTCGATTGCTGAACCAACCGTTTTCTTTTAAAACAATTATTATTTGATACTACAATTTATTTATAATAATTATTCGTTGCATTGCATTTTTTTTGCAATATTCACGGTTTGAATTGCAATTTATTAACAATAATTCATGTTTTAAACGTGAACAATTTTTAATTTAATCTGCATTTATTTATAATAATTCTTATTTCGATTATTTATTATTAATGTTTATAATAAAATAACCTTGTGAATATTTTATTATATAATGTGTTAACGTGTTCGCCGTACACTTGTTTTTTAATCAAAATTAAAATTGTTATTTGACTTAAATAAATTTATGCAATTGTCAATAAAATAGTGTGATTTTATGTGTTTTTGCCCATTAAAAAGCTGTAAGAATTTAGTTACACGTGTTCAATTAAAGGAAAACAGCATATTATATTTAAATAAATAATGCATGATTAATACGAAATAAAACATATATTATTTTATTTATCCTACATTATATCCTATATCTCTACTCTCAATATAACTTTGCTCGCTACTCCCGGAGACGTAAGGCTAGTCCTAGTCAAACTAGAGCGAAAGGAACCCGAATGGTTTATTAACCATTTGCCTTCTTGTAACATTTTTTATAGTGGTTGGTAAAAGTCTGGACGTGACACTCGACTAGGTTAGAGAACGTATTATTAGTGCCCGAATTAAAAACAAATTTATTTTCCGTATCAAAAGCAGTGAAAAATGGACGGAGTGCTATCTTTACCGAGAAAAATGCTCAGATAATAAAGGCTGAAGGAAAAGTAGTTTTATCAGCCTACAGAGAGGGCGACCTATACTTCATTAAGCCAAAAAGAGAATCGGTTACAAACCACGCGTCAACCTAAATTTGCATCATCATCGCAAACTCGTCTGATTCTAATCTAAAAATAAATTGGTCAACGAATCTAAATAAACACGAATTAACACTTTCAGAGATATGGCAATATAACAGATGAACAAACTTTTGTTGAAAGAAATGGTCAGTGGAATGAATTTTATTCCAAATACTACATTGTGAACATGTAAAGTGTGCATTCTCGGAAAGTTAACAGCGAGTCCGTTCCCTGAAAATGTGAACCCACACAATACTACGCTACAGTTGATACACTCGGATGTACGTGGACCGTTCCGGACAAAATCAATAGCAGGTAACTCTTATTTTGCTACTTTTATAGATGACAAGAGCAATTTCGTCGAAGTATATTTTTTGAAACACAAAAATGATGTGAAGGATGCATTTCTAAAATTCAAGTCTGCCGCTGAAAATCATTTAGATCGCAAAATAAAAATACTGAGAACCGACAACGGCTTAGAATACGTTGGAAAAAAGTTCGATGCTATTCTTGAAAAAGATGGAATTCGAAGAAAAAAGACAGTAGCTCATACATCTGAACTAAACGGCAAAGCCGAACGAATGAACCGCACGTTAGTGGAAATGGCACGTTACATGTTGTTTGAAGCGGGACTACCTGAAGAGTTTTGGGCAGAAGCCCTTGCAACTTCAGCATACATGAAAAATCGGTCTCCTACAAAAAGTCTTACTGAACAAACGCCATTTGAAGTATGGAATGGACGAAAACCCAACGTCTCATACATGAAAATTTTCGGTTCCAAAGTTTTCATTTTAAATAAAGATCCAACAAAAGGAAAACTTGATCCAAGATCAAAACCTTGTATTTTTGTAGGATACTCCACCGATTCCAAAGCATATCGAGTATGGGACCCAAAACAAGGAAAAATCATAAAATCGAGAGACGTAAAATTCATTGAACAATCAATAATCGATGACGATAAAAATTCCAATTGTAAGACTGTTGACGCTTACATGCTTGTAAAATTAAATAATTTAAAAATTGTAGATCCTGTCAACGTTTGCGAACACCTTGACTGCGGCGAGGACGATTCTGACAGAAATTTCAATGTTGTGAACGAACTCGAAACTGAAGATAGAGCTTTATCTAACGTGACTAATGTTTCCTCCCCTGACTTGAAAGAAAATGTAAACACTTCAAACGTCCACATAGATGACCCAAATCAATTAACTAAGAGAGGGCCAGGTCGTCTAAAAACAATACACACAGGTAAGCCGGAAAGACCAAAGAAGGTTTACAATTCGGCAAAAATCACCGTAGAAAAAAGCGATATGTTATATCATCAACCAATTTGCCCAACTGTACACGAAGCCTTGAATGGACCGTGCGCTGAAAAGTGGTTTGAAGCCATGAAAACTGAATATGATGCATTAATTAGCAACAAAGCTTGGATATTGGTATCTAGACCACAAAACAAAAAGGTTGTTGGATACAAATGGGTTTTACGAACAAAATGCGATGCAAACGGAAATATCGATCGGTTCAAAGCGCGATTAGTCGCAAAAGGGTTTAATCAAATACCAGGAATTAACTCTCAAGAAACCTTTAGTCCTGTAGCCCGTCCAAGTTCCATTCATTAGGTAATGACACTCGCTGCTGAATACGACTTAAAATTGTATCAACATGATGTGGTCATGGCATATTTAAATGGTTTAAATCTTGACGAAGACATATTCATGGAGCAAGCCGACGATTTCGTAGAAACAGATAAACAAGACCACGTTTACCTTCTAAAGCGTTTAATTTACGGTCTAAAGCAATCAGGAAGACAATGGTACAAGGAACTGCAACAACAATTGGTCGAATTTGGATTAAAGCCTCTCCAAGGTGACAAATGCATATTTACGATGACTGTTAAAGACGATTTTCTTATAGTAGCAGTATACGTAGATAACCTCCGTATTGGATCAAATAATGACTCCTTGTACAGCAAGCTTAAAACTACCTTATATCAAAAATTTCAAGTGAAAGACCTCGGCAGGTTACACTATTGCCTGGGCATTGAGTTTAATCAGAACGATGGAAACAAATCTATTTCAATGACACAAGGTAAATATATAGATGATATATTAAACAAATTTGGTATGAAAGACTGCAAACCTGTGTCCACGCCAATGGATGGAAAAGTCAAATTAAGTAAAAACATGAAACCTATGGATGAAGAAGAAATCGAAGCGATGAAAAATGTCCCATACCAATCACTCATTGGTAGTTTAATGTACCACGCTACCTCAACTCGCCCTGACATCGCATATGCCGTGAGTGTACTAAGTCAATACAATCAAAATCCAGGCAAACAACACTGGATCGCTGCCAAACATGTTCTACGTTATCTTAAGAGAACTCGTGATGAAGGATTATTCTTCCAAAAGACAGGTAAAAAGCTGTACGAATATGTAGATGCTGACTGGGGTGCGTGTCAAGGTGATCGCCGGTCATATACTGGATTGGCTTTCATTTTCGCTGGAGCAGCTGTGACTTGGGAGGCTCGGAAACAACCTACCGTTGCACTATCAAGTACTCAGGCCGAGTACATGGCCCTTAGCGAGATAGAAAAGGAGACCATTCACCTTCGGAGATTTTTAAAGGATCTTCCATCAATAAATTGCGGATCTGAATCGACTACGATCTATTGTGACAACCAAGGCGCGCAAAAATTAATGCGAAACCCAATCTATCATTCAAAAACCAAACATATTGCTATTCGGCATCACATTATACGTGAGGTTTTTGAACAGGGAGAATTAAACGTTTTGTATACCCCAATGGAGAAGATGGCTGACGACATACTAACAAAGTCTTTTTTTAAGCCATCTCATCAGCGATGCTGCGAAGAACTCGGATTGATGAACAGGACAAAATTAAATCCACGTTGCGAGAGGGTATTGTATTATGTAATTTGAACAACGCGGTTTTATTAAAACGCCATCTAAATAGTTGTGTTAGAATTATATAGCTTCACGCTTTTTCTTTTTCTTTTACACATTTATAACGAGATCGACCTTTGTAGAGTCAACACATATAATATCGCCGACATACTTTTGTAATTAAGTATTTAAATAATTATTAAAACCAAGAATTTTAGTATTGACATAGCAGATGATGACAACAATGATAATTTAAATAATATGTTGCCAACTGAATTTCTAAATTCATTAGCTCCAAATCGACTTCTTCCTCAAAAATGAATTTAAAAATTGGTGCCATTGTTATTCTTATAAGAAATTTAAATTTAAATGAAGGACTTTGTAATGGAGCAAGATTAAAAATTACAAAATTAATGAAATATACAATCGAATCTGAAATTTTTTCAGGCATCAATAAAAACAAAATGTATTAATACCAAGAATAACATGATAATATCACTATCAAAAGAGGAAATACCATTCAATGTATCAAGAAATTAATTTTCTATAAGATTGAGATTCGCAAAAATTTGTGACAAGGTGGATTTACCCACTTGTCATAATTAATTTATAAGATGCTAGCAGTACCGATACATGTCTGGGGATATAATTTGGGTTGGGGATTCTATGTGCTTCTTAATTAGGGCTATGGGAGCAGGATTCCTAGCAAACTACAGGAATGCTGATGAATTTTTTGTTGAGAAAGGCACGACCGTATTTAACGCAAAACTAAATTCACCTATATGTATATCCAAATTTCTATAATCATTAGCTTAGTAGCTTAATTTTGTCGTTATTAATATTTAGGCAATCCTGGATAACTTTATAACCTAGGTATGTAACTTCCGTGCAAAAAAATGAGATTTTTCGCGGTTTAGCTTCAAGTTGACTCTTTTAAGGGATGCTAAAACTATTTTCAGCTACTGAATATGTTCCTGAAAGGTTTTGGCTGTGATGATTATATCATCCAAATAAGCGAATACATTTGGTTTCCGCTCTGACTTTATTAAGTTGTTCATTATCTTTTAGAACATTGCAGCTGCGTTTGCTAGAGCGTAAGGAACGCGGGTAAATTGGAATATACCTTTTCTTGGGAGGGTAAAGGCTTATTTCTCGGCTTTCTGGGGCTAGAAGGACTTGGTGAAAGACTAGTCTAGATTGCATATGTAGCGGCTTTCTCTTAGCTGGTCTAATATATCGTCCACGTTTCGCATGGGATAAGCAATCTTCTTTGTATCAGCGTTGATCTGCAGGTAATTGATGCAGAAGCGGTATTTCCCGTTCCCTTTAGGAACAATAAATGTGTGTGCTCTACATTGCTGCTGGTGTTGTAATTAGTGCAAAGGGGTTATTTTATAAATTTTAGTATGTCGGAATTGTTGAAGCTAGTGTAATAATTGGGTAATAAGACGTTGAGTTTATTTTCAATAGCTATACGGTTGTGCTTGAATTATATTATATTAAGCTGTTTTCTAAATTTCTAAAATTTTTGTAAATAGATGATTTATATCTTTTTGGAGGCACTGATGGTGGGTAATGATATTAGTGGTTTTTTAGGAGTAAAATGTGGAGGGGATGGCGCGGCGGTATGAGGATGTCCAGATCACCTAGAAATCGTCTTGAAGAAGTGAGATTTTTTTTTAAATCAAATAGAGTGTTATATATGTCTTATTAATAATAAGAATACCTTTAATGGTGATGCTTATATATTTTTTTAATTGTTATAAAAATATGGTATATTTAAATATTAACATTGTATGTTACTTTATAATCAATATCGATTATATTTAAAAATGTTATTACTACTGGACTATTTGAAATATCAGCGCTGTACTTTAAAGATGCTACTTCAATTTTTCAGTTGATTTATCGTTTATTATTTTAAATTTTGAGTGCTACACTTTAAAGCTGCTGCTATAAAAACAAAATTATATTAAATTCTTTTACAATTCATAATAATTTTACTTAAGATAATAATTGAAATCAAATGGGAAAAATTAATCCCATATATTTCAACATTGGTCAAGAAATTAATATGATGCCATTTTTCATGCACAAAAAAGAACACGTGTTGATGGTGAAAACCACTTGGGGACCAATGTAACGGTCACGCTGAGAATTAGGGCATGGCGTCAAGGCGAATTAAACAATCAAATAAACGAAAACTAATAATTTATTATAATATTTAATAATAAGGTTTGGGCGCCAGCCGCGTACCTTCGCGGCATATTTATAACAATGCTCGACTGCGTGCGTGCTGCGGTTTTTTGCTCCGGGAAATATTAAGGGTTGAAGAGGGAGAGAGGGGAAGCACACTTACAAAAAGAAAGAACTGCTGTGCACCTGCTGCAAAGATGTGCGCAAACCTTAGCGCTCTGGAGATCGTCTGCATGAATATATGCTACTATTTATCTCATCGATAGCGTCCCGATGAGTTCTCTCATGTCGCAGCTCATTTGCTGCTTTACTGCTCGGCCCGACATGCATTCTTGTTGCGTCGACTCGTTTGTCATCCGCCGTCGACTCGCGCGTATCGTACCGTGACTGCCCACGGCCATGTGGATAGGATTTCCATGGTGACTGCTAGATTGTGTGAGAAGAATGTTGTTCCTGACGATGCTGTACTTGAGGTAACTATTTAATATCGTTCTGTAATTATTCGCTTTTCGACTAATTGGTTTCCCGTGTTACAGGTTCAGATGGGACGGCCGATACTTGGATCCTCGCTCTCTATCACTTTCGGGGCGCACGATTTGCTGATGCGTGTTGGCCCTCTTGCTTCGGGATCTCTTGGTAGGAACTTGGCTATGAGGGTGTCTAGCTGCTTTTAAGAAAATAAATTAACTCCTGAGGTAGAGTTCATTATATTAAAATTATTAATATTCAAGAGTTATGATAATGTTATGATTACTATTACCTCACTTGCCAATATTTTTAAATACTTCCTTGTGTTCTTCTTATTAAGACGCAGTTCAATTATTCATATATTATGGCTGCTTGGATTTCAATGCTGCTGTTCGGTGCTGCTAGGAGTTTCATATCTGCTGAAGATTTCACTGCTTGGGTGCTTCCCTGATCCACGGTCCTTCTCCTGGAGGCAGTGCAATGACTCTGCTGACACTAATACACGTCCATAGAGAAGATACGATGATGCTGCTAGAGTATCGTGCACCAGAGTATCTACCATGCTGCTGCTAGTTTTCTTAGTCGGTTAATGGGATGAATGAGATACGCTAGCTAGGCTTTTGTATAGAAAAAATATGTGCTTAGTATTGTGAGGGTAGGTAGGATAGAGTAGGTCAGGCTCGCTCGCATAATATGTTGACCGGTACAAAGTACTTTGTCACAAACTATTAATAAATCACAAGGTTAATCATACAATAAAGTTGGAATAAATTTACCTTCTCCTATATTTAGCCATGGCCAAATATATGTGACATTATCAAGAGTAAAATAAAAAAAATCATATTTATAACTGTAATTATCAAACAATTCTATTCGTATACCCAAAAAGATTGTAAAAAAATTTACACTAAAACATTTAATTTCAAGAAATTTTGCAATACGGAGAGGTAAAACTGAATTAAACTTTATTACAAATTGACAAAGGTTCGGCGGACCAGTAATGACCCGCGAATATCGAGTCGTGCGCGAGAACGTACTACCGGTCGAGATGCGAGCAACGCAAACGAACGCGAAGTCATGGCACGAAGAGAGTACGCGGATTGCGAGAGTTCGTTACCCACCGGAGTTCGTTACTTGTACTCCTCCGCTGCTTCTCGAGGTAACTGCTCGTAGCGTCTCGTGTCGAGTCCGCTGGAGCACCTCTGTATCTGGCCGCATACGAGAGAATAATCCCTGTCGACTCTCTACCACTGCCCTTCCCTTCCGTTTCTCACGCTATCTCTTCCGACGGCCGTATGAGCCATACGACGGAGAACCATTTTCGAGTAACTCCCAATTTCGTCACTCGTTACACCCCCCTCCCAGACGTCTGGTACCGGACAGGTATCCGGCTTCTGCCATCATGTTCTGGAAGCGGGATTGAAATGGTGCATGCAGGAAAGTTAGTAAGAAGGATACCAAAAAGAAAGAGTCAAGCCATTTTTCTACTATTAGACTTTATTAATTTATTTTCCCTTTTTTTGTTGTTTTTACACACTGTTGGCCCGAATAATATTATAGCTAACCGTGCGTGGAATACTTGTTATACCCTATGTCTGGACAGTACCCCATCTTATGACTTTAATGGGGGTAACGCCAGTGGTCTAGCGCTTGACACCCTCCTCTCTGCAGATGTAACAGCGCGGGGACTCGGGGTTCTTACGCCGAACCTCCTGTCTCGCGTGCTCCTTCTGTGTGCGGAGCTCCGCAAATAGGACGACGCTCCTGGCTTTCTGCTGGGCCCATTGCGCCTCCGTCGTGAGGTGCCGGGTCTTCTTTGTAGCTTAGGTGGCACGCTCGAATGCCTTACTCGTGGCCTCGAGCTCAGCCTGTCGACGTTCTTTGTGGATTCGGGCGTGGCGGCGATGGTCTCGATGACCTCGGCAGAGGACGTTTAGGCATCGACATCTTTTCGTCAGGATACGGTAACTTGGCTCGCTTCCTCCTTATAGATGCGGTGGAAGTCCTACGCCTCGACCTCTAGCTGTGCAATCCAGGCGGCATCGAGCTGGGCTTCTAGGCTCTTCGAGTCCGCCCATAGGTCCCACGACCATTCTTGGGCATCTCGCCCTGGTGGGTTGGCTCCTGCCTCCTCGGAGGGACCTGCGTTGGCCACTGATGGTAAACTCGCGGCCAACTTATCGATTTCCTTAGAAAGCTTATCTAAAAAGGACTCTTCTCTTCGTTATACCAAAAAGATTGTAAAAAAATTTACACTAAACATTTAATTTCAAGAAAATTTTGCAATACGGAGAGGTAAAACTGAATTAAACTTTATTTACAAAATTTGACAAAGGTTCGGCGGAACCAGTAATGACCCGCGAATATCGAGTCGTGCGCGAGAACGTACTTACCGGTCGAGATGCGAGCAACGCAAACGAACGCGAAGTCATGGCACGAAGAGAGTACGCGGATTGCGAGAGTTCGTTACCCACCGGAGTTCGTTACTTGTACTCCTCCGCTGCTTCTCGAGGTAACTGCTCGTAGCGTCTCGTGTCGAGTCCGCTGGAGCACCTCTGTATCTGGCCGCATACGAGAGAATAATCCCTGTCGACTCTCTACCACTGCCCTTCCCTTCCGTTTCTCACGCTATCTCTTCCGACGGCCGTATGAGCCATACGACGGAGAACCATTTTCGAGTAACTCCCAATTTCGTCACTCGTTACACCCCCCTCCCAGACGTCTGGTACCGGACAGGTATCCGGCTTCTGCCATCATGTTCTGGAAGCGGGATTGAAATGGTGCATGCAGGAAAGTTAGTAAGAAGGATACCAAAAAGAAAGAGTCAAGCCATTTTTCTACTATTAGACTTTATTAATTTATTTTCCCTTTTTTTGTTGTTTTTACACACTGTTGGCCCGAATAATATTATAGCTAACCGTGCGTGGAATACTTGTTATACCCTATGTCTGGACAGTACCCCATCTTATGACTTTAATGGGGGTAACGCCAGTGGTCTAGCGCTTGACACCCTCCTCTCTGCAGATGTAACAGCGCGGGGACTCGGGGTTCTTACGCCGAACCTCCTGTCTCGCGTGCTCCTTCTGTGTGCGGAGCTCCGCAAATAGGACGACGCTCCTGGCTTTCTGCTGGGCCCATTGCGCCTCCGTCGTGAGGTGCCGGGTCTTCTTTGTAGCTTAGGTGGCACGCTCGAATGCCTTACTCGTGGCCTCGAGCTCAGCCTGTCGACGTTCTTTGTGGATTCGGGCGTGGCGGCGATGGTCTCGATGACCTCGGCAGAGGACGTTTAGGCATCGACATCTTTTCGTCAGGATACGGTAACTTGGCTCGCTTCCTCCTTATAGATGCGGTGGAAGTCCTACGCCTCGACCTCTAGCTGTGCAATCCAGGCGGCATCGAGCTGGGCTTCTAGGCTCTTCGAGTCCGCCCATAGGTCCCACGACCATTCTTGGGCATCTCGCCCTGGTGGGTTGGCTCCTGCCTCCTCGGAGGGACCTGCGTTGGCCACTGATGGTAAACTCGCGGCCAACTTATCGATTTCCTTAGAAAGCTTATCTAAAAAGGACTCTTGCTAGACTCTCTTGCTTAGTTGGAGCCTAACTAATAGGGCCGCCATATCGCTAGTAGTTGTGTCGATAACCATATTCCTGTAACAAACGTATTGCATTTTGTCAGCGTTGGTTCCTACTCACTTAAAGACAAAAGGAATGATACTCTGAGGAGGATGGGGGTAGAGAATGTGTCAAGCATTCACACGGCCTCTGGTATCGTGGTGACCAGTTTTTACTTCTTCGGACGTGGTGTCACGTACCCTTCGATTATCTTTACGCGCTATATTAGATACGGTTAAATGACAAACTACGAACGCTGTTTTCCGCGGTCGTTCGGGTTTACGCTTAGGGAGCACGATCGGCGCGGTGGGACATTTATTCGCGGGCGGTACGGCGTCACTTTCGCTTGTCTCGGTTACACACTCGCTCGCATTTAAAATTTTTTTGCTCTTTGAGGACGGACAATTACCCGCCTTCGCGCACGACGCATGCAAAGGAGGAAGAGTCTTCTCGAAGTCGCCTTCTTCTGGGTTTACACGTTGTCGGTACGGCTTGAGTTGTTCTACGTGAACAGGAGAATCTGAGTCTCCGTCCTTGTCGATTAGCAAGTACGGCCGTATTTTCTTCGCGTTTCCTTAACGAGTATTGTATGCTATCACACTTCTATACTGGGTTAGCCTGTGGAAAGTAGGGGTACTTTGGCCTTCTTTAAATAATCCTCTACGAGGCTGTTTTTAAGCTCTGTCCCATTATCGGACAAAAACGTCAACGGAACTCCGCAACGGAAGAAAACTCGGTTTTGTAGGTTTTTAAGGATCGCCTAAGCGTTAGCTTTCCTTATTGATATACACTCAATCCAGCGGATAAAGAAATCCTCGAAAATTAAGATGTACTTGAAATCTTGGACACTTTTCGGGAAAGGACCTATAATGTCCCCTGCGATAATTTCCCAGGGTCGTTTGAAAGTCCGGCGTCCCGTTAGTCCCGCAGGTAGTCGTTGTTCGACTTTGCATTGTTGACAAATTGATACAATGATATAAGCGTGGCCAACAATAGTACAAGGCGACGCGCTTATACATTTTCTCCCTACCTAAGTGACCCGCCGTGGGCTCATCGTGCCCTTGTTTCAGAACAAGTGCACGTTTCTCGGACGTATGTGAGCTATATTCGGCCTCCCGAGCGCGCGCGCATGCTCGCGTATACAGCGGGCCACGCACGGTCGGTAATTTGCACCGACCGTTCGTTGCGAGATCTCCGTGTTGACATTCGCGGATCGACAGGAATAGTGGTGCTGGAGTTTGGATTTTCACTGGGACATATTCAGGATGCTGGAGGTTGGTGCTGCAGGAGGTTTCGGTGTCAGGTAACATTTCAATCGTTCCTTAACAGCGATCCGTTAGGCTATTTAGGCCGTTTGTTTGAGACTTCTAGGTGCAGTTCCAACGGCGACCTGGGTGCCTGGGTAATTTCCAGTGGTTGGCTAAGATGCTGTTTCCGTTCGAGTGCTTACGGAGAAGCATTTACCTTCAAGATATCGTAGGTAAGTGCGGCTGTTTCCGTAGCAGTAGTATTATTATTTGAGGTGTTTCTAACCTCTAACGTAGTATAAACATTAGGGTTAGATATCTCCTGTGCCTCCTTGTATTCCCCGGGAGAATTGAATATTGTCACAGCTTCTCTGTCCTTCTTCTTATATTTTATATTAGGTTATTTACTAATTACCCTTTACAGGTACTCAATACTAGAATGAAGCGAGGACCTGGTTGTTACAGCGACTGTGACAAGTTTGTGAAACTTAACCTTTTAACTGCGGGCGGGGGTGGTCGATATATCGACCACTTAAAATACACAACATATTTAATGTTTTTAGATCAATTTTGATGTTTTGAATGCATATAAAATAGTTTTATAATTCCTCAAAATATTATTCACTTTGAAAATAGGTATTTTAAGGTCAAATTTCATCCTTAGTAGAAGCGAGAATTTTAGAGTGATTTTTTTCGTAATTTTATGTACTGTTTATAAAAAATACTTTACAAAATCACTGCGGTATCCTTAACCTTGAAAATGCACAGTCAAGGTCATATTGTATTTTATTTGCATAAGCGAAAGTTCGATATAGCGTTTTAGCGGTATTGATGAGGTCAAAATGGGAAAAAAGTAAAAAAATCCTAAAATTATCTTTGTTCATGAAAATGTCTATTTCGCGATGAAATTTTAGTTTCCAAAACAAAATATCGAGCTTCAGCCTTATTTTTGAAGGTTACATAAAATGCTGCGGCATTCATTTTCAGCGTGATCTAAAATCAATGACGTAAACAGAAAATCTGTTTTTTACTATTTCGGTTTGGGAGTTGGTATATCTTTGTTGTTCGTCAACTGGGTACGAAATAAATGTCATCACTTATTGCAGAAACTCGTCTAATCTTCAACAATATTTTAATCTCAAAAAATTGATTTATTTTTTATTCATTCATATTTATAAATTTATAATACGATGCAGATTGGTATTTCTCATGCATAAATTATTAGTCTCCAGGATTTGCACAGTATATAATTTTTACTATTTTCACTTTTTGAATATTACACTATTGAATAGCGTAATATTCTATCTTCTATAAAATGGCTGAACATGAAGCTTGGAGTAGTGGCGAGTCCGATTCAGAAAATGAAGTATTAGAAACCGAGGTTTTAGGCAATGGAGCAGTAAATGAAGACATCGGGGAAGTCAATTTGGAAGACTTTTCTTATAAGGAAACTGAATTGTCTGAGGACGCGTATTTTTATCCATCAATCAAAGATTTTCAAGGTAGCTCCGAAATAAATTCGAATATCTCTTTTTCAGGAAATACACCAATTGTTTATTTCAATTACTTTTGTGATTCTTCTTTGCTCAAAAAAATTGTAGAGGAAACCAATCGTTACGCAACTCAAAATCCCGTAACTCGTTCTTCCCACATAAAAGCTTGGTCCCCTGTCACAAAAACAGAATTGGAAACTTTTCTAGGCCTTTCCATTCTAATGGGCCATGTCTGTATAGGCGATTTACAAAGCTATTGGTCTATAGATCTTTTGCTACACACTCCAATTTTTGGCCAAATAATGCCTCGCGATAGATATATTCAGATCCTACGATGTTTACATTTTCATAATAATGAAGAAATCGAAAATCATCCTTTAGTGAAAATAAAGCCAGTAATAGAACACGTGCAAAGCAAATTTTCAGCAGTTCTTACTCCAGGAAAAAATCTGTGCATAGATGAAAGTCTATTATTATGGAAAGGTAGGCTTCGATTCAAGCAGTACATTCCTTTGAAGAGAAATCGCTTTGGCATCGAGCTACTCATGATTGTAGACTGCGACACGGGATTCGTGTTGGGTTTTATTGTTTATACTGGCGCAGACACTGATTATCAAAAGTTTGATTTGGGTGTTACTGGCGATATTGTAGCTCACTATTTACAATCTTATTTTTATAAGGGTCATGTTGTATACATAGACAATTGGTATACATCTCCCACTTTGGCAGAATTTTTAGACGATCGTGATACATGTATGTGTGGTACAGTGAAAGCAAATAGAAAGGGAATGCCAAAGCTTGAAAGCA
The DNA here is from genome assembly GCA_026168455.1 of Theocolax elegans. Lineage (NCBI taxonomy): Eukaryota > Metazoa > Arthropoda > Insecta > Hymenoptera > Cerocephalidae > Theocolax > Theocolax elegans. The sequence goes on along the minus strand of JANSJX010000009.1, from coordinate 1,095,414 downwards.
AGTTAGTTCGTGGTGAAGTACAAATTTCTCACAACGATGTGTGGATGGCAGTGAGGTGGGAAGATAAATGTAGCGTTCGTATGCTTACAACTGTACACGAACTTGAATTCTGTGTAACTGGAAAAAAATATTACCTAACAAATAAAGATATCATAAAGCCAAGGTCTGTCGACGATTATAATCAAAATATGGGTGGTATTGATAATGTTGATAGACAATTATCTATAACAGAAACAGTGCGAAAAACAAATAAATGGTATGGAAAGCTTTTTCTTCATCTTATTGATCTTTGCATATCCAATGCTCATGCGTTGTATAAAATGAGAAACGTAAAAGCTATATCATTTCCTTCATTTAGATTACAGGTTGCTACATCATTACTCAAACTTGATCCTTCTGCAAGCATCTCTCCTTACAATGACTCTCCCATTCGATTAGTTGGCCGCCATTTCCCGAGGCAAGGTACAAGTCAAAGATGCCACTTGTGCTCTTTGCGTAAGACTCCACGTAGAACGACATACATTTGCCCTAGTTGTGAAACTCCTCTATGCGCAGCACCATGCTTTGAAGAGTACCACACAAAAGAGACATTACCGTAGAGCTAATCATTCCTACGTAAGAGGCAAGGGGACTCACGGAAATCAAGCACCCGGAAACGTGAGAGGCAAGGGGAGTCACGAAAATCAAGCACCCCAATGGGATCACCTTTTCGCCACGTCCACGTCGTTGATCCTGGGTTATGCTAAGAGCGAATGTCAGAATATTTCTTGACATCTTGACAAATGTAGTAGATCTTTGTTGCACTTGTTTTAGAAGTGAATGCGACCTTGAATGTAAATTTTTAAGATCCAATGATACCTCAGTTATTTTTTTCAGAATTTTTTTTTTTATTCAGTTTATAACACTATGTACGAAAATCTGTCAAAAAGTTGTCTATCTCCATGCTAGAACAACGATGTGTGGATGGCAGTGAGGTGGGAAGATAATGTAGCGTTCGTATGCTTACAACTGTACACGAACTTGAATTCTGTGTAACTGGAAAAAATATTACCTAACAAATAAAGATATCATAAAGCCAAGGTCTGTCGACGATTATAATCAAATATGGGTGGTATGATAATGTTGATAGACAATTATCTATAACAGAAACCAGTGCGAAAAACAAATAAATGGTATGGAAAGCTTTTTTCTTCATCTTATTGATCTTTGCATATCCAATGCTCATGCGTTGTATAAAATGAGAAACGTAAAAGCTATATCATTTCCTTCATTTAGATTACAGGTTGCTACATCATACTCAACTTGATCCTTCTGCAAGCATCTCTCCTTACAATGACTCTCCCATTCGATTAGTTGGCCGCCATTTCCCGAGGCAAGGTACAAGTCAAAGATGCCACTTGTGCTCTTTGCGTCAGACTCCACGTAGAACGACATACATTTGCCCTAGTTTTTTTATTCAGTTTATAACACTATGTACGAAAATCGTCAAAAAGTTTTATCTATGCTAGAAACAAGTATGACCTTGAGAAATAGATTTTCAAGGTCAAGAGTATCTCTAGGATTTTTTATAAATACCCTCTAGAGTTTTCCTGGAAAATGAGAAAAAAATTTTACATTGTACTTTACGTTACCTGCGGGGGTGGTCGATTTATCGACCAGCAGACAGGGTGGGAATCTACCTGAAATATCCAATGATCTCATGTATACATTTTGCATTTTATAAAAGGTCGTTTAGTACTAAAATTTTCCCGCAGCCAAAAGGTTAAACAATATATTGCTGAATAGTTATAAAGTTGATACTTTCATAGTAATCGTTCAGATTAGTATCATAATTCTTAAAGTGGGTGTAAAATTGAAAATCCAGCATTATAAATGTTTAAAAATTAATTTTTCATAATTGTATAATAATATTTGTATTTTTAGCAGATTACAGGGGATTAAATAGATACTGAAGCAATTGGGGATACTTTTCTACCGCTCCAAGGTAAGTGCATAAATTTTTTTGCAATGATTATGCTAATTAATTCATCGTTATAAGGCAACAAATATACATTCATATTAATATTTCGGACACTTTTCCCAGATATTTTGATCATAAGTGATCTTAATGATTTAGACCCAGTCTGGAAATTTATAGGCAGTTTCTGACTATAAAAAGACATCTTTTAGATAATATTAGGTTTCCAGAGTCCGGAGCAGAATCGCTGATTTTCACTATTTAAGGTTTAAATAGCTTACAAGAGTGTGACAGCATACAACTATGTCTTTAAAAGTATTTTTAATGAAAAGTTCAGAAAATTTTACAAAAAAAGTCATATTTATGTTTTTAGTGAAAAATGCATCCCCTGGGAGCTACACATTCATGAAAATGGGCATATAATGCAAAAAAGTGCTAAAATGTCAACTTTGACTCTCTGTATCTCATAATAATGGTCTTGAAAAAATCTGAAAAAATTCAGAAGAACTACTGGACACCTTTAAAACATATTCCCACAATTATAGAAATATTCATTTTTTTCATCTTCGATGTCGAAATATAGTCGATGTTTTGTTTAGTAATATCTATTTACGATTTCATTTTTTAATGATAAAAAATACAATTTCCTGAATCAAATAGAATTTTTTCGCCATAAGTTTATTAGATGTATTACAAAGATCCGCCATAATAAAATTGCAGCCTGGAAATAGTATGTCTAATATTTGACAGCAGTAAAAAACACGTTTTAGCACTTGTACCAAGCATTCATTGAACTTTCGCAATATTTGAGCAATATATCTGACAATTTTCCGTCACACTTTTGCCACACCTTGACAATACTTCCGTCAGATCTCTGCCATATTTAATAGTTCTTATTTGAATTATACTCAACGAGTGACACAATATATTGATCACACAGTAATAATATATTAGTTATACAATGGTAATATGTTGGCAATATATTGGTAATATATTGACGATATATCGAAAATATGTTGGCAATGTATTAGCAGTATATTGGCGATATTTTGGTTATATATTGGCAATATACAGGGAATTAAAAAAATAGGTAACATACATATATGCATGATTTCACGTCATGTATACATTTCAATATTTTAAAAGGGCTCAAATTTTAGAAACAAAATAAAAATATCTTTTAGGGTATATAAATTAGTTTTTATGTCTACATATTAATTTGCACCAGAATTATGCATGTACAAATAACGGCTACTTTTCTTTTTTCAATTATTGATCATTTTGGATCTTAAATAACTCAAAATACATTAACATTTTGTATTACACATTAAATGCGAAAAAGTTTTAAGAATATTTGGGTAAAGATAGAGATTAACTTATACCAGACTTCTGCTACACTTTTGCCAGACTTTTGTAATATATTTTCTAGATCTTATCAAGATTTTTATCAAACTTCTGCCATGCTACTGCTAGATTTTTGTAATACTTCGTACGAGGACATATATTCTTCAAGAGACTTGGGAACAAACTTTTTGAGGTGTGGTTTTATTATAAGTATTTTGTACATATACATTTGTGTTTATTTTTGAGAAATTTTTATAATATCTGCAGACATAAATTTAGAATATTTTTACGAGATATGTAACTATACTGTGTATGATCTCTTTTTAATAACTGTGGAATACATTTTAATGTGGGACAGTTTGAAAAAGATACTTTGGCAAACTTTTCAGATTTATAAGTTTTGTCTGTGTTATTATCTTTTGAAAATAAACATATTTTTAATTATTAATGATGTTTATTTACAATTTCTTTTTTTTCAATTAGGGACCTACCTGATTAAGTTATCAATATACTGCTTAGATCCGTTAAATATGACAGAAGTCTCGCAAAAGTATTCCTAACATTAGACAACGGTAATCTAGTCATACTTCGGCCATACGTTAGCAATAATTCTGACAAACTCGGGTTAAACATTTGCTATACCTTAGCAACAACTCTATCAAACTATAGCCAAACTTTTGAGCTAATTTAATAGTATGTCTACCAAACATTAGACATCATTTTGCCAGACTTTTGCAATTATTATCCGAAACAATATTCTCGCAACATATAGGTAATAATTATTATTTTAATGTCGCGTTTGACCAATAATGAACCAATCCATAGCTTATCTTATAATTTATGAAGGTTGACCTTCGTTAATTTTGTTTATATCTAGCACTCACTCTTTTATTAGCACTAGAAACATGTCTAAGAAGTTACGTCCGCTAAGTAAATACAGAAGGTTAGTTATTGTGGATGAAATTTTATTCAACGTAATTTAACACAAAATATAGTGAACCTATTAGTCATTCTAACTCGTTTCGAATAATAATTTCAAAAGTCTGGCAAAAGGATGGCTAAAGTTTGGCAGACGTATTATTAAAATAGCTCAAAAGTTCGGCAAAAGTTTGATAGAACTGTTGATAAGGTACAGTGCATATTTAACCCAAGTTTTCCAGAATTATTGCTAACGTATGGCTGAAGTATGACTAGAATACCGTTGTCTAATGTTAGAAATACTTTTGCGGTACTTCTATCGTATTTAACGGATCTGAGCAGTATATTAATAACTTAATCAGGTAGGTCCCTAATTGAAAAAAAAGAAATTGTGAATATAAATGATTGATAAATAAAAATATATTTCTTTTTCAAAAGATATAACACAGACAAAACTTATAAGTCTGAAAAGTTTGCCAAAGTATCTTTTTAAAACTGTCCCACATTAAAATGTATTCCACAGTTATTAAAAAGAGATCATAAACGGTGTAGTTAGATATCTCGCAAAAATATTCTAAATCTATGTTAGTAGATTTTATAAAAATTTCTCAAAACTAAACAGAAATGTATATGTACAAAATACATATAATAAAACCACACCTAAAATAGTTTGTTTCTAAGTCTCCTAAAGAATATATGTCCCCGTACGAAGAATTACAAAAATCTAGCAGTAACATGGCAGAAGTTTGATAAAAGTGTTGATAAGATCTAGAAAATATATTACAAATGTCTGGCAAAAGTGTAGCAGAAGTCAGTATAAGTTAATATTTATCTTTACCCAAATATTCTTAAAACTTTTTCGCATTTAATGTGAAATACAAAATGTTAATGTATTTTGAGTTATTTAAGATCCAAAATGATCAATAACTGACAAAAGAAAAGTAGCCGTTATTTGTACATGCATAACTCTGGTGCAAGTTAACGGGATGTCGGACCTAAATTACAGGAATCAGCACCTTTCAACCCAAAAATTATATCTAAAACTAGCCATATTACCTCGGTTGCTAACGCTCCCTCGGTTGAAGTCCGCTTTTGGGGGTAAATGTTGATTATAAAGTGTAATACTTAAATCAGTTAATTATAAATATATTTTAAATGTTTTAAATATAATTATTTTACCTAATTTTTTATCTAATTTTTTATAATTTTTGTCATGTGTTATAATCTGTTAATTAAAATTTATTATTGTATTATTAAAACAAAAAAAATTATAAAATATATACAACTTATATTACCTCGGTTGCTAACGCTCCCTCGGTTGAATTCCGCTTTTGGGGGTAAATGTTGATTATAAAGTGTAATACTTAAATCAGTTAATTATAAATATATTTTAAATGTTTTAAATATAATTATTTTACCTAATTTTTTATCTAATTTTTTATAATTTTTGTCATGTGTTATAATCTGTTAATTAAAATTTATTATTGTATTATTAAAACAAAAAAAATTATAAAATATATACAACTTATATTACCTCGGTTGCTAACGCTCCCTCGGTTGAATTCCGCTTTTGGGGGTAAATGTTGATTATAAAGTGTAATACTTAAATCAGTTAATTATAAATATATTTTAAATGTTTTAAATATAATTATTTTACCTAATTTTTTAACTAATTTTTTTATCATTTTTATCGTGTGTTATAATCTGTTAATTAAAATTTATTATTGTATTATTAAAACAAAAAAAATTATAAAATATATACAACTTATATTACCTTTACTCATTATGATATATAACTATAAAATTTTATACTTGAATGTTGAATAATTTTATTTTCTCTCTGCATTTACAGGTTTGAGACTGTCATATTATAAATGTAATATTAAGCAATTGACGAATGTAATATTATCTACAAGTTAAAAAAAATACAAATAAAATAGAGATTAAAATATGCTAAAAACAGTTGCAAAATTTTAAAGACACTTTTGAATAATTGTGACATTGTAGTTATACTACATGTCACTTAGAAATAAAATAGCGAGACAAGGTATAGTATAGCACCTGTCAAGCTTACTATGCGAAGTAAGCGTGCTACACATACCAATCAAGTCCTAATAGACACACATATGCGAATGTGTGAAACCGATATAGGCTTACAGTGCGTAGTAAGCAGGAGAACCCGAAGCAAAGGAGATGCGACTCCTGACTGCGCACAATTGCACACACACACTGCTCCGTTGATCCAGCATCCTAATGCCCTGTCCAGCACCAGGAATGACCCGTACTGTATCCCCAGGTCCCATCCAGCCTTGAATGCCCTCTTCAGCTGTCCGGACACTCCGAGCCGAAGATCCCGTATTGACAATATACGGCACCTGCAATAAAGAAACTCGATGAGCTCGATTTAGCTTAAAATCAAGGTTAAAAGGAACGATTTAAAAGCTTACCTCGCAGATAGTATTCTTAGCAGGGCCGCAGTTACTCAATCGTCATCCAGCACCACGAAGTCAACGTCGTCGACGACATCTCCGTCGAGGCAGCGAAATCACGGCCCGAGCGGCCAGTACGAACCGAGCCGAGCGCGCACGACTCGAGACGCGAGAGTAGGCGCGCCTGCGCAATACGCAGAGAAGAAACTCTCGCTTCGTGCGTGCCGATAATCGAGAGACTGCGACCGACCACCTTGTTAGACGCAAATACCGCAATTTTGAAGGCTACGTGTGTGTCCGAGGGATCCAGGAGACGAGCGTCCAGGTGAGCCGTGCTCCTTCCTCCCAAATCCAGCTTCCTTGAAGTGTGTGTGCGAGACGCGTGGTTAGGTGCGGGACGGCCCGCAATCGCGCGACCGCGGCCAACGTGACTGGCAATTTTGAACGGCAAAGCCGCTGCTTTGCCGTGTATTACTCGTGAGCACCTTGAGTGCAATAAACCTGCAAACATTTAACTGGTTCTTTTTGTTTTATTCGTGACTCCACCCTAATCCCCAGTGGACACGTCACATAATATATGTTGCAAAATTATTATATGTATAAATTATTTAATTATTTACATGCCTCGATATAATTACGTTCAAGATATGGCTGCATTAAAAATAAAATAGTACCACATGTTGCAGATAATTTATTATTTGTAAAAATGATGTTTTCTGCTAATAATTTTGTTAATAAATGTCGCTAATGGCAGACAACCCTACTAGCACACAACGATGTAGCAACGTTGTGGTAACGTTGTTTTGACAACGTTACAATGTTGTTATAAAAGTTTTTGAAACGTTGGAGCAACGTTGCTACAACGTGGGATATGTCCGCTAAGATTTATGTAAGTTGCCGCAATAGGGGGAAACAACGTTGTGATAACTTTTGAGCAACGTTAAAAATGCCTTTGAGAATTTATTTCACAGAAAAATTAAAAAAATGTCCTGGGTAAGCAAAAAAATACATTTCTAAATGCACAAAATTTTAACTAATAAAAAAAAATAAAAAAAAATTTTCAACCCGCGGGAATTGAACCTCGGATCTTCAGCTCCGAAGGCTTGCTCTCTACCAACTGAACTATTTTGTTGTTCCTGTCATTAAATAAACGTTAAGTTATTAATTTCGGAGCATATTTTGATAGTAGTTTATATAACCAAAAGTTAATTTAATGACAGGAACAATAAAATAGCTCAGTTGGTAGAGAGTAAGCCTCCGGATCTAAAGATCCGAAGTTCAATTGCCCAGGACATTTTGTAAATTTTTATATGAAATACATGTTTCAAAGGCATTTTCAACGTTGCACAAACGTTGTTACAACGTTTCAACAATTTTTATAACAACTTTGTAACGTTGTCAAAGCAACATTGCCACAACGTTGCTACAACGTTGTGTGCTAGTAGGGAAATAATATTATTAATGTTTACAGTTATAAAAGTTATTAGTACTAAAATTGTAGTATAAACAGTTTTAATGTGATGTAAAAAATTTAGTAAATTGAATTAAAATTAATATTGTCTGAATTATGACGTTTGATTCAGACTATTAATTATCTTAAAAATTTATGTTCCATAAATAATTTATATTAAAAATGTCGCTTTTTGCAGATAATTTATTATTCAGTTTAAATAAGGAAGTTATATAAAAAATATCGCTCAAAATGCAGAGAATTTGTTATTTCAAAAATGTATTTTTCAAAAACGAATACATTTGATTAATTAACAATAATTATTGATTTAGTTTTTCAGCCTATTGATTTTAGCTGATTGATTACTGAAGAATTTTATAATCGGCTAAATGACAGTATAAAGGAATCTAAACATATGATTAATAAAAAATGTAAAATTAAATTTGATAATTTGTTAAAGTGTAAAAATGATAACAGGGGAAAATGCGAATAAAAAAATCAAACAATTGTTCTAATAGACTCAACTCAAATAACAATATTAAAAATAAATGGTTCATTAATTTAACAAACCTAAACATTCCTTTAGATATAATAGACACAGTCTCTCTAGGACATAAATTCAGTGCGACAAGGTAAATTGCCGCGTAAAAATAGTTATTTATTTCAATTCGGGGAAGAGTAAGTTGTCAACAACTCCCCGAATTGAAATGGGTAACGGTCGCAAGGAGGAGAGGACGCGAGTAGGAGAGGGCCGGGGAGAGACAGTGGGAATGATTGGCCCTTTTGCCGATTAGGAGCCAATCAGCAGGGCCGATTTTTCGGCGGCGATCGGCAAGGCGGCGCGTTCGCGCGCCGTCGGGCAGTCTAGCTCGGGTCTCGAGAGAGAAAACACAACGCGCGGAACGATCCCTCTCATCGCTACTTACGAGAAGTGGCTCGGAGATAGGAGAAAGTGTGTTCGAGAGTGAAGAGTGTGTGTGTGGGTGAGTGGAGTGAGGACGTGGAGTTGGGAGCGGAACGAGCTGGGAGAGTGCGTGGGAGTGGAGGCACGGCAGATCGAGCAAATTCGAGGTCACAGAGGCGTACGAGGCCGAACGAGACGAGACCGAGAGAGAGAGAGAGAGAAAGAGAAGGAGGAGAGTCGGACAACATCCAGCAGAAAGGGACGTGGCCCCGACGAGAAGCCGTAAGAGTAAGTAGTTTGGTAAATTTTGGCGAAGGCTCGATCGCGAGATAGGACCGCGTAACAAAAGTGAATTCTCTGTACGGGAGCGCGCGCGCGTGTGTGTGTGTGAGAGAGAGAGAGAGAGAGAGAGAGAGAGTGCGAAAGTAGGAAGTTGGGTAAAAGCGGCGAGAGAGAAGGCGAGAGAAAGAAAGAGAGAGAGAGAGATAGAGAGATAGAGAGAGGAGGAAGTGAAGGAAAGAGGGGAAGAGAGAGAGCCAGACGACGGTACCTTGAGGTGTGTGTGCGTGTGTGTGAGTGTGTATTACTGTGTTGGTGTGTGTGAATATCCGATTTATATTGTCGCGACGAGTGAATTTAATTATTATCGAATATTTAACAAGTGGATATTATTTATTTATTATTAAAGGTTATTTTCTCCCGTTAATTGTGTTTTGTTTATTTAACCCCCGTCCCCTACCCTCCTATTCCCGAGGTTGCGTAGTCGTTTCTCGGAATTCCCTCTGGGATATTGTATTTAGTGTGCCCCAAAAGAAAAATTATTAATAATTGTACACGGAGTACGGGAACGCTTTTTCGGTATAAGAAGCACCGTGTTACATCAGTAAGATGACAAATTTAAATAAACAAAATATAATAGATACTATTAAAAACATAGAACAATTGTTTGAATACAGTGAAATTAACAATGAAACTAAAAATTGTATTAGAAAAAATGTTACGCAATGCATGGAAAATAGGTTTAAAAAGACTTTACATATTAAATATGAAGATAGAATTTTTGCACAGAGGCTGAATAAAACAAGATTGTTTTTAAAAAATAATAATGTATTTTTCACTATGGCTGACAAAGGTAATGTCACATTTGCAATTGACACAATAGCGTATAAAACAAAAATGCAGAATCTCATTTCTGATACGAACACATGCAAACCGGTTGCCAAAAATATTAATCCACTAAACAAATTACAAAGAAGTACACAAAAAATATTAAAAAATTGGAATGAATTAGGATTTCTAGAAAGAAATATCATAAGAATGAACTTACACTAACAAATACAGTTTTACCAAAAATTTATGGCTTACCGAAAGTACACAAGAAAGATGTACTATTAAGACCCATAGTATCATGTATTGGCAGCCCGACTTATAAATTATCGAAGATTATTAACAATATAATCAGCAATAGCATAAATAAGCCAAAATCATATGTAAAAAATAGCCATGAATTAATTAAGAAAGTGACAAACTGTGACATACCACCTGGTTATATTTTAGTTTCTTTAGAGATGGTTTCACTGTTTACTAATATACCTACTGAACTTTTAATAAAAAGCATCGAAAAACGATACCACTTAATATCAAATAAATATAATATACCCCTTAGTGAAATAATTAATTTGTAACATTTTTAATGTATAATACGTTTTTTAAATTGGATGGTAAATATTACCAGCAATATTTTGGAAGCCCAATGGAATCACCAATAAGCCCTCAATTTGCTGATTTAGTAATGACTGACTTAGAGGAAGAGGGTATCAACAAATTAGATTTTCAACCATTATTTTATTTTCGTTATGTTAATGACACTATAATGTGTATACCTGAAAATAAATTAGATTTATTGTTAACACCCTTTAAGAGTTACCATAGTAGATTACAATTTACGCATGAAAAAGAAGTAAATGGTACTATTAACTTTCTAGAGATATCATTAATTAGTAATAATTCGAATCGAATTATTACAAATTGGTATAGGAAAAATACTTTTTCAGGTAGATTTCTAAACTTTGATTTATGTCATACAGTACAGCAGAAGAGGGCTATGATATACTTTAGTAGATAAAGCGATTTTACTATCCCATCATAAATTTCACAAGTCCAACATTAAAACTGTAAAACGATATCTATATGATAATAATTATCCGGAAAAATTCATAAACCATAACGTTAAGAAAAGGTTGGATAAAATTAAATATTGTAGCAGTAGTAGTAATGCTGTGGACCAAAATAGTAAAAATAGAAAATATTTTGGTACTTTAAAGTTACCATCGTACCTGGTTTCTATGAAAAGATAGAAAACACAATAAAACAACAATATATTCGATCGATTCCAACAATCTGTATCAGTCTTGACAATATCATCGTAAGGGGTAAAGAAAAATTAGAAAAAAATCTTGAGACTAATGTTATATATAAAATAGACTGCAAAGATTGTAATGCAAGCTATGTTGGGGAAACTAAAAGATAATTGCAATGCCGAATTAAAGAACATAAATTCAATACCAAAAAAGAGATTCTCAATTTGTTATTAATGATCATATGACTTTATTTAATCATTCTTTTAATTTTGATGACGTCTCAATTTTAGATAGAGAAAGTAATTTGAATAAAAGACTGATATCTGAAATGGTACATATTAAGTTGGAAAAAAAGTAAATTTAAAAATAAATTCGAATTAAAAAGTGATAGCTTAATAAAAAATTTGGGTAAATTTAACGTAGATTCTGGAGCTGAGATCTCAATTATTAAAGTAAGTTCCTTACGGAAAAATACTAACATAAATTCAAATGAAACGGTGCGTATAAATGGTGTTATAAAAGGAGAATGTCGAACTCTGGGCACAATAATTATAAAGCTAGAAAGCTTTTCATGTATATTAAATGTTGTACCCAGTGATTTCCCGATAGACACAGATGGTCTCATGGGCTGGGATATTATAAGAAAATACAAAGGACATATATTAGCAAAAAATAATTGTTTAATCCTATACGACACCAAAACCCCCTTCAGTAAAAATGAGTATTTTATAATACCTCCTAGGGTTTATCGCGTAATTTATGCGAAAGTACTTAATAACGATGTCAGAACGGGTTGGGTCCCGCTTCAGAATATTAACCCACATATTTTATTCCTAAATTTTATAAGTAACAATACCTGATAATGCTAGTTCAGTCGGTGAGGACGACAATATTAATGAGCATAATATATTTAGACTTTTTGAAAGTAATAGTAATAGTAAAGAGAACAGAATTGAAACTATAATGTCTCTTATAGACACGAAGGATTGTAATGAACTCGAACTTAAACACGTTAGATCTTTAATCGAATTTGATCCCTATATTTTCGGTTTAGACGGAGAACCGTTACCCGCGACACATATTTTGACTCGTAAAATTACAACAACGTCAGATAAGCCTATACGAGCCAAACAATATAGATATCCAACGACCCTTAAAGAACAAATGGATATTGAGGTCAATAAACTATTAAAAAGCGATATTATCGAACCTTTAGATTTCCCACACTGCTCTCCTATGTGAATAGTACCCAAACACCCGGACGAAAATGGTAATAAACGATGGCGTTTAGTTATCGATTTTCGTAAACTTAACTCGAAATTACAGTTGGTTCCTTTTATTCCTTACCATTCACAGCCGATATTTTAGAAAACCTCGCTTCAAGCCAATATATCACAGCTATTGATTTAATGATGGGTTTCTATCAAATTAGAATGGACCCCAACGACGCGCCTAAGACGGCCTTTTCAAGCCCGTCAGGTACATATCAATACAAACGTTTAGCCATGGGACTGAAAGACGCGCCAGTTACGTTTAGCAAAGCGATGGCTCTTGCTTTAAGCGGCCTTCAGGGTAAAGAACTGGAGATATATCTCGATGACATCATGATATTCGCGAAAGACCTGAAAGAACATGAAACCAGATTCAAAAGGCTACTAAAACGATTACGAAAAGCCAACCTTACCATCGAACCAAAAAAAATGTCAATTTTTAAAAAAAGAAGCCCGCGTTCTCCTACACATTGACGGAAACGGCAAATTAAAACAGCTCCTCAAAAAATAGCCGCAGTTAAAAATTATCAGATCCCAACAAACGCAAAAAAAGTAAAACAATTTCTAGGCTTTGTAGGCTACTATCGCCGTTTTATTAAAAACTTTGCAAAAATAACGAAACCACTAATTAGCTTACTGAAAAGCAATACTAAATTTGAATGAAATGAGGCTCAAGCCGAAGCTTTCGAGACTCTGCGTAATGAATTATCTGAATTATCTAATTATTTAAATGAACCTTTCATTATTACTACTGATGTGTCAGATTACGCCATTGGCGCTATTTTAGCCCTGTGCTTAAATATGTTTGTATACTATGCTTATGCTTCTCGCTGTTTAAAAGGCAATGAACTTTTATATCGGACATACGACAAAGAATTATTAGCGGTGGTCTTCGCAAAAGAACAGTTCGCTCCTTACATCTACAGAAAAAAATTTACGGTTGTGACCGACCACGAACCTCTCAAGCATTTTCATGCAAGTGATAAGACTGATTTGCGATTTAATAGATTGTAAACCGCCCGCAGAGGTTATACCTTCGACATACAATATAGACCAGGCGATAAAAAACCTCACGCTGACGCGCTTTCTCGTAACCCAGTCTTACAGGAAAATGAGGAGAACTCAGAACGACCTCGTGTAGATCTCTACTCTTTAGCTGAAAAACAAGCTAATGTTGACATACAAAACGGAGAATACGACTCCCCTCCAGCGAGGATATTAGTCGCTCGCGCAACTAAAAACAAGCGCATTCAGGGCAAGTTGGTAAAAATTAGACTTTCTGACGAAAGGGAAGAGCAAATCGAGGACTCACAAGCCACATAACGAAAAAAAAACAGAAATTATTGAAAATACAAAAATTAATCACAACTTACCGAAAATTATATATTTCAAAAAAAAAATTTTAGACATTAGAAACGCAGATAATTTCTTTTATTTATGTAGAAACTTAAAAGATGTTTATAAAGATCAAGAAAAAATACCTATTCAATGGTTGACCTTGAATGAAGAAGAAAATTTATATTTTACCAATTTTTGTGATTCAATATCATATAACACTATCCTATCTAACGTATGTTTTCTTCGAGTTGGTAATATCTACTAATTATCGAACGAAAACAAAGAGCAAATTGAAAATATTCTCAAACTTTCCTTGGAAGCCGAACGCAAAAAGACGCAAATAAATGCTGATTGTACCAAAATAGATAGTTCACCTATTTTAAGCAGGCCTTATAATAAACAAAAATTAGGTCGCATGAGGAAAAACGGAAACCTACATAAAGACATGAGGGCCACTAGTTCACCTAGGATTTTACCGCAAGTACAACCGCAAATGTTCCAACATCCAGCACTAAACGAAGGAAATAAATCAAAAATAAAAATCATTTCGGACAGAACTTCCCGCGAGACTCAAATAGATAATCAGCAAAATTTCGCTCTAAATAAAAATCAAGAAGCTTTGATAGTTAAAATGGACAACACTACACTTTTAGATAATATAGTCTGGGAGACGAAAGATTAGAATTTGTTATTGATGTGAAACGTGACACCTCAAAAAGCGGAAAAGGTGTTCAAATCAATATTTGGGAACGTCTCAAGCACACAAAATTACCGATGGAAATCCCATAATGACAAAAATCCAAAGGATAAGCAACAACCACCTGAAGACAAGAACTTCGTTAGGACAAATCAAGTGCCTGTAGAAGTTGGAAATGCACATGACACCAACACTTTAGTGGGTCTATCTACAATCACCGAATTTATTAACCAAAATAGTTATACTCAAAGTTCTGCGCCAAACGTTAAACAAATTCCAGAGCTTACCCGTCAGAAAACACATTTTATGACGAGGGCCCATTTACAAATGATTGCGAAGAAACTTTCGATTATATACTTTGAAATTCGAAACAAAATTCACCAAATTCGGAAAGTACATACAGAGGTAGATTCGGGGTATACGATATATATATATGGGGTATTCCACGTGAAGTGGTCCGATCAAAATTTTAAAATGCACCAAATTTTGGGTACACTTTGCAAATGTTTTTCAGAATACAGAAAAAAATTTTTAGGTACTGGAATCTATTTGCTCAAAAGTTATTCTAACCTCAAAAAGTGAATTTTTCCATATTTTTTTCAACACCAGCTGGGTTTACCGCTATATAACTCAAAATCTATCAACTTTTACTATAGAACATTATATGTAACATTCGTTGCTAATTATATCTAGAATTTATTCTTCTGGGTTAGAATTTCTAATCTCAAGGTCAATGTTACATAAACTATATGTCAATATTCAACTTGAAAAAAATGCAAGTGCGCCACCTTTGATTTTTTCATCCAAAAGTCTAAAAGAAAGCTTGGAGCAATACCTTTCAAATAGTCTGTAGCTTTTTATGGCCTTCAATTCTGTAAAAAGTTATGATAATTTAAAGAAAGACAAAAAATTCACAAAAATTAACATGGTATTTCCCATTTAAATTTTTTAAAAAATTTGGTGTTTCTTTAAATTATCATAACTTTTTACAGAATTGAAGGCCATAAAAATGCTACAGACCATTAGAAATGTATAGCTCCAAGCTTTCTTTCAGACTTTTGGATAAAAAAATCAATTGTGGCGCACTTACACTTTTTTCAAGTTGAATATGGACATGTAGTTTATGTAACATTGACCTTGAGATTAGAAATTCTAACCTAGAAGAATAAATTCTAGATATAATTAGCAACGAATGTTACATATAATGTTCTATAGTAAAAGTTGATAGATTTTGAGTTATATAGCGGTAAACCCAGCTGGTGTTGAAAAAAATATGGAAAAATTCACTTTTTGAGGTTAGAATAACTTTTGAGCAAATAGATTCCAGTACCTAAAAATTTTTTTCTGTATTCTGAAAAACATTTGCAAAGTGTACCCAAAATTTGGTGCATTTTAAAATTTTGATCGGACCACTTCACGTAGAATACCCCATATATATATATATATTATATATTATTATTATTTAATATATATATCAATTAAATATTCCGCCGCGTGCACACGCACACGCACACACACACGCGCACACAAGCACACACACACACACACACACACACACACACACACACACACACACACACACACACACACACACACACAAGATTCTTAATGAATACGCGCGGGTGAGCAGTGCTGTGTGCTCGACAGCGTCGAGAATTAAAATGGCAGATGCGCGTTAGGATGGAATGTGCCAAACGTCGCCCATCTTCCGCGCTGAAGAGCGTCAAAGGAGGCTGGTGGAGAGGGAAAGGCCCTCACCACCTCAGCATCCTCCGGAGAAAAGGAAGAAGGGTGTGACGTAGCGTTTCCTACATAAATGTGGGGAATCCTGTACACCACGTACAATAAATAATAATAATAATAATCTCAATAAATATGCGTATATTTGTTTAAAGAATATGGGGTGATTAATATTCGTTCTTCGTTCTCTCAAAATGGCTGACTCAGCACGTGCACGAACTTCTTACTTGTGCCGTGGATCCTTGTCTCGCCGACGGGAAAATGGCGGGACTAATAGAATTCTTTCCTATATAATTAATTACGACCACAGAGGGAATAATTGAAATCACACAAAGGGGAATGAATTTAATAGTCCATGTAAGGGAGTAATCAATTATTTATTCACTTCACATGATTCATAATTTATTCTTACAAATTTAAATCTTATATACGAAGTTGCGAACTATTAACTAACATAGGAAAAATTATAGTACGAAATTTTAATCACAATTTATAACAATCATTTACTTAAAATCCCGAAATCAAATAATCGAGATACATCACAGCGATACCGAAAATAATCCAACAAAACAATATATGCATTAACGAAATAACGTGGCCGGCGGCAGTCCACTTACCGCACGCGAGTTGATATTTCCAAAATCTTCCAATAATAATTTCCTGGACTTCTTCTCAACTAAATCCTTTATCGAACGATAACTCTTTATAATAATCTCCTTCTTCTTCCAACAATAACTATCCTCAATACTACAATAATCTATAATAATCCACAACCTTTACAATAATCTCTGAATACTTTTTAAAAACACCGGCGTCTCGTTTCACGGATCAGCTAGTAATAATCCCTCTCCTCCTTTTTCCGGTTTCTTCTTCCTTTTTCCTACATTTCCTTCAAGGCTGACCCGCAACGCTGTCAACTTCCTTCATTTAAACATGGCACCCGTTTTCCCATCATTGGCAGGTCAACAGGTGCTGTCGATACTACTGCCACCTTCATTCCTCCAGTATTATTCCTCCAAACTTTAGCGGTGCGAATATCATTTTCACTCCCAAGTGTTAACTGGGCTAGCGCCTCCACTTGTGCAATTCGCACTCTTCCTTTCTCTCTCTCACACACGGGAGTTGAGTACGAGAGAGTCCCGCGCTTCGTTGCGCCTGCGCGCTCTCTCGGTAGTCCTCGTGGTGCAAGCGAGTGAGCCTCCCCCTCTCCGCCGCCGCCTATGTACACGCATGCGGCAGTACTGCTTCGCGCGCGAGTCTGTTCTCTCTCTCCGTCTCTCTCGCTTTCGTGTTTACAAATACACGGCGGTTGTGCGGTGTTCCGAGCCTGGTGCGGTTTCACGGCGACGACGTCTACGAGGAAAGGAATTCCCATCATCTGGAGGTGTTGTTTGCGCGGGTCGGCGTTCCCATCATCTTCCTTCACCAGCAGCGAGTAACCTCTCTCTCTTCTCCAACTGACTCGACGTTTACGGTAAGTGTTATTCGTTTATTCTTTTCTTTTCCTCTCCGACATATAAAACAAACCAATTTAATTCCATTATTTCCTATTCTCTCCTTTTGTTTATTCATACAATTCGGTGATGAGAATGGCTGAAACTTATTGTTATACATTGTTTACCTTTTTCCTTAACCTCTCTAATACCACATGTCAACCTTACCTCTAACCTATCCTATACACTACATTTTTTTACAAACTCTTCTCATTTAGTTTAAACAATTATGTGTTTCGTTATCATTCTAATTTATAATCTTCCCTACAGGTAACGATGCCCAGGACCAGCAGGAGCCAGTGCCAAGGAGTCGCCAATCAACAAATGTAGGAGTTTTCCCTTGACCCAGGAGGAGGTATCAACGCATTTACACACAGGTAATGCACAGGCATTACCTGTGTTAGGTAAGATGTTCCAACTTTAGTATCTTTGTTTTATTAACTATATATTAATATTATATATTTGTGTTTCAGGGGTTAGACGACGACAAAGTTTAAAATACTATTTTATTATGTGAGGTATTTACTACCTCACAATACCCCCCTCCTAAGTCAGGATACACTCCTACAAGGAGAGTGGACTGCACTTACAGAATAATTGGCCAAAGCGATAATCATCACCGATCACACATAACCCATTAATTCTCATCCATTCCAACATCTGTCCTCATACTTCTGCCCAAAAAAAAAATTTTAACTTGAGATCGTAAAAGAATTACCTACTAATAATAATATATGTATCAGCAATAAAAAAAATAATATCAATAATATAAAAAAAATCGTTCGTTACCATCCAATACTTACTATCATTCCTAAATTTCCTTATCCTAATACATCCTTCCATCTATTCCATCATTCCATCTGTTCCATCATATCTACCATTATCTTCCTGAAAATTAAGGTTTTCCATCATTTCTTATTTTTCCATCAGTACCATTATCTCTTCCTCTCCTCGGTCTTATTTGGATCGTCCCTGTAGGAGGGAAGCAATTATCTGCAGCTGCTCCTCCTGGGACAATTCCATCAAGGCTTCCATTAGCCCAGCCCTCGAGGGTACCGCGGTGGAAGGGCCTGGTTGTTCCTGAGAGCTGGGTGGTTCGGTTGCCCCGGTCCTCGGGCGTCGGAGGCGGGCAAAGAGTGTAGGAGGGGGACCCGGGATGGTTACCGTCGGAGCCCTAACCTCCCTAGGTGGAGTTGGGGGTCTTGGTTCTTCCCCCAGTCCGGCGTATCTCGCGGGATTCACCTCCTTGAACCGCTGGATGTGGATCCGGCCACACCTGGGACACGAACGTGTTCGTATGCCTTTACGGCCGCAATTGCGGCAATACTCGTGTCCCAGGGGTCTTGGACACTGGATGGCGAGGTGGCCGGTCTTCCTGCAAGCAAAACAGGAACCGAACGGGGGATCCAACATAGGGTCTATCATCACCGGGTCCAGATCTCCAAACATTATGCCCTTCTTCAGTATCGGTTGGGGCACTGGTACCTGAGGGGAAACCTTGGGTCCGTCGTCCCACCGTGACACTTTTCGGGGAGCCGGCGGAGGTTCCTTCCCCTCTTCCGGTGCACACGGTGGGGACTTCCGTAGTCCTTTTTCTTCTTCTTTCTTCTTCTGCAGCTCTTCCCTCTCCTTTTTCAATCTCCTTATTTCTCTCTCTCTCTCCTTCTTTCTTCTTCCACGTCTCTATCCCATTCCTCCTTTTCCTTTTTCTTCCGTTCTTGTTCCTCTCTTTCTCTTTTCTTCCTTCTCAACTCTTCCTCCTCTCTCTCTCTTTTCTTCCTTCTTAACTCTTCCTCCTCTCTCTCTCTCTTTTCTTCCTTCTCAACTCTTCCTCCTCTCTCTCTCTCTTTTCTTCCTTCTCAACTCTTCCTCCTTTCTCTCTCTTTTCTTCCTTCTCAACTCTTCCTCCTCTCTCTCTTCCTCGCGTTTCTTTTTCTCCATCATCTCCTTCCTCTCTGCCTCCTTCCTTTCCTCGTTGCGCCGAGCGCGGAATTCCTCCCAAATCCTCTGGGCTTCCGCTCGTCTCCTCGCGTCCTCCCTCTCAAATATCCTCCTCTGTTCAAGGTAGCGAACTTGAACAGGGGGTTCTTCGGGAGATGCTGGTCGAGAAGGGCTGGGGAGACTACTCACATAGTCGTCCATCATCTGACAGGGATCTCCCCCTGCTGGGGAGGTAGTCCCCTGACTGTGGTAGTTTTCTCCACTTCGACTTTCCTTGGAAGTGGTGCCACCACAGCAGCCGGAGTCCCTCCCCGGACAGGGAGGTCCTCCTCGACGACTAGCCGTCCGTTAGTGAGGGCAGCAATCCCCTCTGGGGATTCTAGAAGAGCTCTATGGAGTTCCTCCACTGCCTCCATGCTCTCCCGTTCCTCCAGACTTATGGAAGCCACTCCTATGGTGCTAACCTCGTACGTAGCTGGGGTTGGTGGCTTCCTTTTGGGGATTGTTCCCCTGGACCGGTCTATCCCATCATCCATCAGTAGGGATGAGGGGATGGGAAGAGGTTCCGGAGTTTCCTTCCCGGACATAATGTCCAGCATTTTGTTCCGGTGTTCCCTCACCCTATCCGGGTGGTTTACTGGGGTTGGAGGTAATACTGACGGGTCCCATGGGTCAAAGTCCATGGGCTGGTCCATCCGTGCCTCCTTCCCAACCTCCCCCTCAATCCAAGTGAGTCCCTCTTCCAACACCTTCCTAGCCGTGGCCTGGTCAGGAAGGGTGGACTCTGGAGTTGGAGGGGCCGGGGTGGCCAACTCTGCCAACTCCTGTCCGATTGGAAGAGGAACTTCCTTCAATGTCCCGTCTTCAATGGTGTCCTTGCGTTGCGGTTGTCCTTCATCAAGAGGTTGGGACACCGATAGAATTTCGGTGGCCCTCTCCCCCCTCCAGACGAGGGCATGCCCGAAGTCGATGCTCCCGGTAGAGGAAGCTCGTCCAAACGGACCCGCCGGTCCTGGTCACCGGAAGGGCGACTGGGTTGAGTTGGAGGAGCGTGCAGCCATTGTGCTAATGACTGGACGGCTTCCTCTTCCTCACGGCCCAGTGTCTCCCGGAGGTGTTCGACGGTAGGCACAGGTAGCGTCGGGTGTTGACGTTCCATCTCAGATTCTGCAACAATAAAACATATACCTTCATAGTACCATCACATACTTACAACGTCCACAATAATTTTCCATCCATTGTTGTTGTCTCAACACTCTTATACACGGGAAGGGGCATATGGGATCAAATCTTTGACGTGCACCTACGTGTCTTTTTTATTTTCGCGTCTCAATAAATAAACCGTCGGGGATAAGATCTTTACTATTTCATATGGACCTTCAAATTTTTCATGTAGCTTTGCTGTAAATTTATCTGCTGCTCGTAATAGTACATGCGTAGTTTTTGAAACCAAATCTCCAACTTTAAATTTTACATGCTTTTTATTTTTATTATATTCCTTCATCTGTTTTTCTCTTGCTTCATCTAAGTGTTTTGAAACAATATCCCTCAATGCATCAAACCTCTTAGCGCGATCTAACCAGACTGTTGGGTCCAATTTCATTATGGGTTTCTTCCCTTCTACCTCTCTTCTTAGACTTTTCACCGGGTGTGGATTTCGTCCAAAATTTAGAAAGGCAGGGGAAACTTTTGTAGAAGATTGGACTGCGGTGTTGATTGCGTGTCGAAGTTCGTGGATATGTTCGTCCCAGCAACGATGATCGTTCTTTACGAACATGGCGATCATGGTTTTTAGAGTCCTATTGCATCTTTCCACTGGGTTTGCTTGCGGGTGGTATGGTGGGGTTGTGACATGTTTGACTCCATATTCGTCCAGCATTGCCTTCAATACTTTGTTATCAAACTCTTTGCCATTGTCTGATAAAAAGTATTCCGGCGTTTCCCACCTAAAAAGGATTAGATCTTCTAATGCTTTTGCTACCGATTTTCCATCAGCTTTCCTAATTGGTTTATCTTCGATCCATGTTGTAAACAAATTTTGGAAAACGATCAAATATTTGTTTTGACTTTTACTGGGTGGAAATTCCATCAGGTCTGCTGCAACAATGCACGACGGTCTATCAATTATTCTCATTCCCATCATTCCTTGTTGTCCACTTTGAGGTGTTTTGTAATGGTGGCATACTTGACATCTATGTATGTATTTATTAACGTGGTGCCACATACCTTGCCAATAATAATCTTGTGCTACACGATCATATGTCTTTTCTATACCTCCGTGTCCAACTGATGGTATGTCATGAGCTTCCTGCATTACTCTTTCACGATATTCTAGTAGTACTACTAATCTCCAAGTTTCCTCTCTATTTACGATAGGGTCAAGTAGTTCATCATATCTATATCTATATAACATTCCATCAATTATTCTCCAATTCTGAAATCTATCTGGAAATTTTTCTACATCACGTAACCTCTTTAAATACCATTCATCCTTTATTTCTTCAAATGCCGCTGCCTCCATAATATTATCATCATCTCCATCATCGAACATTCGCGATAGCGCGTCGGGAACGTGGTTAAGAGCACCTTTTCTGTGTACTATCTCAAAGTCCCAATCCATCATTTCTAATGCCCATCGTGCTAGTCTACCCGATGGTTCCTTTTTGTTCCTCAGCCATTTTAGTGCCATGTGATCTGTTATGACGGTGAAGTGCTAACATTCGATGTAGGGTCTCAACTTTTTAATTGCCCACAGGACTGCTAGGCACTCCTTTTCTGAAGTTGAGTAGTTCCTTTCAGCATTGTTGAGGACCCTGCTTATGTATATTATCGGGTGTTCTTCATCATCAAAGTTTTGTGTAAGCACTGCACTAATGGCGTTGTTACTGGCATCCGTCTGTAGGCAGAAGGGCTTAGTGAAGTCGGGACGAGCAAGTACTGGGGCTCGTGAAATAGCATCTTTTAATTTCTCAAAGGCTTCCTGTTGTTCCTGTTCCCACTTCCACTTCACTGTTTTCCTCAATAGTTTTAGCAAAGGTATTTTCGTTTCCGAGTCTTTGTCTAGGAAACGTGAGTACCAACCTATCATCCCTAGAAATCTTCTTAATTGTTTAACATCTTTTGGAGCAGGATAGTTCTTTATTGGAGCTATCTTCTCTTGATCTGGACGTAAACCCTCTTTATCCAGCACATAACCAAGATAAGTGACGCTTGAACAGCAAAACTCGCATTTATCTCTGTTGACCGTTAAGCTATACTTCACCAGTTTCTTCAGTACTTCTTCTAACCAACGCATGTGCTCCTCAAATGACTCTGTGGCTATTATGATGTCATCGAGGTAACCAAACACATGTGGCACGTATTCTGGGCCAAACAGAGCATCGATAAGCCTTTGGAATGTCGTTGGAGCATTTGTTAAACCAAATGGCATGCGGGTAAATTGAAGAAGACCTTTTCCTGGAACCGAGAATGCGGTAAATCTTTTACTAGATTTATCCAGTGGTACTTGATAGAACGCTTGGCGTAAATCAATTTTAGAGATATAACGTGCGTGTCTCATTCTGTCCAATATAGTATCCATGTTTTGTACAGGGTATGCGTCTCTTATGGTCTGCTTATTGAGGTCCCTATAATCTATACAGAATCTATAGGTTCCATCAGATTTCTTTACCATCACCGGAGCACTTGTATAATCACTTGCGGACCATTCTACTATTCCTTCATTCCATAATCTTTCCACTTCTTCATGTGCATTCTCAATCATTTTGGGTGACCATTTACGTAATTTGTGACGAACTGGTATTGATCCTGGTATAATTGCTATGTGGTGTTCTATTATGTTTGTCATCCCAGGTGATGCAGATGGAGGAGATAGTATTTTAGTTACTAACTTTTCCACCTTCTGTCTCTGTCGGTTTGACAATTCCGATATTCCTGCACATTCAGCAAAGATTACTGGATCTTCCTTGGACTCGTTACCATCATACGTTTTGTGCCATGGTCCTTCATGTACTCTCCATAGTCTATGTCTATGGCGTTCGTCGACATCCCATTTAGCGCAGAAGTCTTTACCCAATACTACATCATGTTTGAAAATTTCTTGTGCCTTCAATTCCAGTATTCCAATGTGTCCATCAACTTCAAGGTTTAATTTCAATATTCCTATGGATTTATTGATTCCTCCATGAGCATTCTTCACATAGGAATCCGAGGGTAGAAGTCTATCTTTGAATTTCTCTACTACCCGCGGTCCTGCTACTGAAATCATTGCACCTGAATCCAACAATCCTCTAAATATATGTCCACCTATATTTAAGCGTACGAATCCTCTATTTTCTAAACTATTCTCTGCTACTATCTTTTCTATGTCTTCATCCTTCTTATTTACTTCATTCACCGTACCAGCATAATCTTTCTTCTCATCTTCTTCAGCAATTTTCTTCATTCTGTTTTCTTTATCATCTATTTCCATTTCAATTTTCTTATCTTCGATTTTTGTCCACTTACTCCAATCTAGATCCCTATTATTACAGGCTGTGTGTTTATTTTCCGTTGATATTGTAGAGTTTCTAGTCGTTGTCAAGTAACTAGGTTGTTTAGCTGTACTTCCATCATGGTTTCTTGCATTAGCCGTTGTACTTGATTTTTGATCGTTAGAATTCTCATTTATCTGTTGAAATAAATCCTCAACTGCTGTAAGTAATGTTGGCATCTTCTTGTAATCGGACTTTTCTTCTTCTTCAAATATTCTCTTCATCTCTTCATTAGGCTTAACATAATTCAGGGTGATCCTATCACACCCGGAATTGTTTTCACCGTCATTAGCTTCCTCCATAACTTCCTCATTAACAACATTATTATTACTAACATCCTTCACTATCAATTTCTTTTTCATTTCATTTTCTTCTTTTCTTTCTAGATTATTGCATGGTAGGTGCTTTGATTCTTCCGTCATCTTCATAAACATTTCATTCATCCTCTCTGACCAATCAACTTTCTTACTTTTCTTCCCTTCACTTCTTCTCTTCAATGCTTCATCTAGAAGAGTCCATTTCTTCTCGGACAGTGTGTTCGAGTTTATTGTCTCTTAATGAATGTTTGGGATCCCTGTTGCTGTTGCTGAGGGGTTTTGGATCCCAATTGGCTCCCAGCGTTGCCGTTTCCCCATGCTTGTTTTAACGGTATGCATGTCGGACAGTTATTGAACGTATATCCTTGAGTCCCGCAAACTTGGCATGAGAAGCTGTTCTGTTGTGGTCTAGATGGGCAGAAGTTAGCCTTGTGTCCACTTTGTTTGCAAATATAGCAAGTTACAGACGGACATTCTGAGGCTCTGTGTCCCACTTGGTTACAGTAAAAACAGGCTCCAATCAATCTCTGATTAACAGCCGAGTTTCCGATTTGTGATTGTTGGTTAACCCGAGGCCTAGCCCCTATTTGGTTTTGAGAGAAATGCCTTGATTACCAGCATTTCCCCAATTTCCAACATTTCCTCCGTTTTTAGTCGAATTTCCAGCATTTACCATATTTCCATAACCACCATTATTTTGTTTAAACGGTCGATTGTTTTGCCAGTTCGTCCATTTTTGTGTTGGCTGTCCACTTTGTTGAGGTCTAGTCACATTTGCAGCAAATTGGGGTACGTTTACAGCAGCTACTGTCGGTGGAGGCATCATATCAGGCAACTCCACTGTTGCTTGTATGCTTGGTTCCTTTGACGATTGTTTCGCCTTCTTATTCGTACTCTTTTTGTTGCTCTTGTTTTTCTTATCCTCTGTTTGGACAGGGCAAGTTTTGCGACACGTCTTTTCCATCAATTGTTGCAACTCTACCGATTTTCAATGATTCCGGTGCTGCTGCTTCAGGAATTTTTGTATTCTCTATTGAAGGAGGTGGTCTAAATCTCTTATCTAAATCAATTTTATCTTCGTATCTTCTACCATATTTTTCAATTTGTTCGTATGTCTTACATTTCCTCTCAGGCATGTGATCTCTATAATCTGGTTTCAAGTTTCTCCAGACTACTAGATCTGTCTTGCCATGGAAGGAGGAGTCCTTAAATGGGAGAATATTTATTTCATACAACTCACGTAATTGGTTATGGTTTCGGACTTTCCTTGAGTTCGCTTCCAAGCTTCATCCCACACATCTGTTTCCGTCAGTTTTTTCATGAATTGTGCACGGAATGCTTTAAGGTAGTCTTTCCATCCTTTCTTCCACAATTCATCGTGCACATTGGTATACCAACGACCTGCTTTCTTCGTGAAAACAAATGGCAAACCTTTGTAAAATTGTTTATCCGTCATTTTCATGTTTATACGGAAATTGGTTAGCCTGCTTAGAAACTCGTTGGATTGTCCTTTTCCTCACCAGAGTATGTGAGATTCCAACTCTTAAAGGCTCTGATAATTTGATCATTCTCTTGGAATCGGGAATTTTTCGACTTCTTCTTTTGTTTAGATTTCTTCTTATTTTTCTTATTCTGTACTTCATCATCATCTGAGTTTGAACTATCTTCATCATCACTATCATCAGAGTTATCATCATCATCACTGTTATCATCAGAATCCGAGTCATCACTATCATCACTACTATTCTTTTTCTTATTTTTTTTTGTTTTCTTCTTTTCTTTTTTCTTTTTCTTATCATCCTTCATTTTCTTGTGCTTTTTCGTGTTTGTCCCCTTTTTCTTTTCAGTTTTCTGTTCTACCTCCTTCTCTTCGAGTTTTGAGTGTCCTGTTGGTGTATTTTTATTTTCGGCTGCCGGAGTAGTGCCCTGCATTGGTTCTTTAGGATACATTTCTTCTCCATCAGATCCCGATTTGTCTTCCTTTTGTGGATGTTGTCTATGATTCCTTTCGTGCGATGGTGTGCTTGCTCTTTGGCTTAGATTCATCTGTTCTAGGTTATCCATGAATTGGTTGACCATCTGTCCAATGCTAGTGTTTCCTCCAGCTTCTCTATTATCTACGTTATTATTTTCCTTCCTTTTACTATTATGCCGTTTATGTGTCCTTTTTCGTCTCTCTGCATTTCCTGAATCCGTGCTGCAATCATCATCACTGGTAACTGATGAGGTTGAGTCTCTTTGTGGTCCTTGTGTAAATGGTTTCAAAGGCTTCTTACTATTTTCCTTTTGTTGGTTGTTTTGCATATTCTGTTGTTTTGCAGTTTCCTCTAATGCCTCACAGACAGGTATTGCAGTTAGATTGATACTTTCTTGTGCCAACTGGTGAGAAGAATCCGGACCATTTTTGTCGCTGTATTCGTTTGTTCTTAATGCATTTAGACTTGTATTTGTTCGTTCTTCTCTTAGTAATTTTTGCACTTCCGGCATTAATAATAATTGTCTGTCCAAATTTTGCAACCAAATTTTCTGTGATGCTGAGGTCGATTGGATCAGACCTTGTTGGGTTGATATTAGTCTCATCGTCGTATTTCCTACAAATGTCGACGCCATCGATACTGTTGGTGTGCAACTTGTAGTAGTGGACGTCGTAACGACACAAGATGCAGCATTTGTTGGAACCACTTGTTGTTCCTTTCCTGAGTGTGATGGTAGTCCCCTACTTGTTGATGGGATGTTGGATATATCCTTCATTTGATCTTTTTCCTTCACATTTTCCTTCCTCTGTGGTACTTCTGTTCCATCAAATTGTGTACCAGTTGAAGGATCCCTATCCTGTCGTTCGTCAACTCTACGTATCCATGGTACATCTTGTCTTGATTGTCGTAGGCTTCCTCTAAATAATCGTGAGACTAGTGTTGGCTTTCTGCCTTTTGTACTTAATCCCATTTTCGCTAATAATACAGATAATTCTGTTATAGTATAAGAGTCTATCCTTGTATAAGCTAGTACTGCCTCTTCATCTTCTTGTAATACTTTCTCTAACCATTCAGTATTTTTACTTTTTCGAACAGCCATCTTTAATAAGTTTCAAAATTTGACAATAATGTCACTTAAATAACTTGAATTTTCCTCTAAATTTTTATATTTCTTCAATATAATACTTAAATTCGTCAAAATTAAAAAAAAAATTTTCTAAATCCTTCAATAACTTTTCCTTAACTACAGCAATAATTTATTCACTAAACCAACCATTAATTTTCACAACAGCTCATGATAACAATAATTATTATCCAAAGGGGAGTTTATTTTATTTAACGCGTAGTCAATTTACGATTAAAATAAATTAAATTATTCACGAAAATGCACGTTTCAGATTTATTACTGTGAGTTCTATTCTACTATCTATTTACCGTCAATATAAACAAGTTACCATCAATTTCCATCAATTTGCTATCAATATAATTTATAAATGGTTATTAATACACATATAAGCATAAACATAAATATAGATATAAATAATTAAATATCATAAGATTTTATAAAAATTATATATATATATATATATCCCTAGTGTCACACCGAATATATTAAATAAATATATAAAAATGATTATTAATAATATTAATGAATATCACATCGGTAGGCAGAAGACATGGAAAAGTACAGCTACGACCAATTGCGGGCGTAGCGCAGTGGTAGCGTGAACGCCTTCGGATCCGAAGGGGCTCGGGTTCAAGACCTGACGCCCGTTCCTTTTTTTTAATTTGTAGCAAATGAGTCTCATTGTTACATGGCGCCCAACATAAAAGTACCCATATCCTTCCAGCACCCTAGTTTCCTAGTTTCTAAGTTTTAATGATTCCATGCATAGGCTTCTGCTTTACCTACGACCCGGCTCCCTACCCTTTCGTCCTAATATTACGATGAATCCGGGGATATTCATCGTTTAGGCGGGGGGGAGTTGTGACGTGGTGGATCTGTATGAGTACAGATCCCCGTCACTTAGGGCTCTGTAGTACCGACGCGGCCAGCGCAAGAATCGGCACTTGGCATATGGCGCGCGTATCGGTAGGCAGAAGACATGGAAAAGTACAGCTACGACCAATTGCGGGCGTAGCGCAGTGGTAGCGTGAACTTCACTGAAATAGATTTCCTTTAATTGGCTGAAACAGAAAAATTTTCCATCAACATCAAATTCAATAATTAATATTAAATTATATAATTTACATATTTTAAATGTGGTGTGACACAAAATATTTATAATACTTATAAATAAAATAATTTTTAATTGATAGATTTTTCAATAATTGGATGGTAACCTCGCAAAAAATATAAGTAATAAAACTATGAAAGAAAATGAATTTTTGTGGGCCGAATTACACTTTGTAATATCTCTCGCACTCACACACACATACTATTGGATTATTTCGGTAAAAGAAATTTTTCCTATGTTGTTATAATTTAATTTATATAAAATGGTGGGCGCCAATTTGTGACGTAGCGTTTCCTACATAAATGTGGGGAATCCTGTACACCACGTACAATAAATAATAATAATAATAATCTCAATAAATATGCGTATATTTGTTTAAAGAATATGGGGTGATTAATATTCGTTCTTCGTTCTCTCAAAATGGCTGACTCAGCACGTGCACGAACTTCTTACTTGTGCCGTGGATCCTTGTCTCGCCGACGGGAAAATGGCGGGACTAATAGAATTCTTTCCTATATAATTAATTACGACCACAGAGGGAATAATTGAAATCACACAAAGGGGAATGAATTTAATAGTCCATGTAAGGGAGTAATCAATTATTTATTCACTTCACTTGATTCATAATTTATTCTTACAAATTTAAATCTTATATACGAAGTTGCGAACTATTAACTAACATAGGAAAAATTATAGTACGAAATTTTAATCACAATTTATAACAATCATTTACTTAAAATCTCGAAATCAAATAATCGAGATACATCACCGCGATACCGAAAATAATCCAACAAAACAATATATGCATTAACGAAATAACGTGGCCGGCGGGCAGTCCACTTACCGCACGCGAGTCGATATTTCCAAAATCTTCCAATAATAATTTCCTGGACTTCCTCTCAACTAAATCCTTTATCGAACGATAACTCTTTATAATAATCTCCTTCTTCTTCCAACAATAACTATCCTCAATACTACAATAATCTATAATAATCCACAACCTTTACAATAATCTCTGAATACTTTTTAAAAACACTGGCGTCTCGTTTCACGGATCAGCTAGTAATAATCCCTCTCCTCCTTTTTCCGGTTTCTTCTTCCTTTTTCCTACATTTCCTTCAAGGCTGACCCGCGGCGCTGTCAACTTCCTTCATTTAAACATGGCACCCGTTTTCCCATCATTGGCAGGTCAACAGGTGCTATCGATACTACTGCCACCTTCATTCCTCCAGTATTATTCCTCCAAACTTTAGCGGTGCGAATATCATTTTCAGTCCCAAGTGTTAACTGGGCTAGCGCCTCCACTTGTGCAATTCGCACTCTTCCTTTCTCTCTCTCACACACGGGAGTTGAGTACGAGAGAGTCCCGCGCTTCGTTGCGCCTGCGCGCTCTCTCGGTAGTCCTCGTGGTGCAAGCGAGTGAGCCTCCCCCTCTCCGCCGCCGCCTATGTACACGCATGCGGCAGTACTGCTTCGCGCGCGAGTCTGTTCTCTCTCTCCGTCTCTCTCGCTTTCGTGTTTACAAATACACGGCGGTTGTGCGGTGTTCCGAGCCTGGTGCGGTTTCACGGCGACGACGTCTACGAGGAAAGGAGTTCCCATCATCTGGAGGTGTTGTTTGCGCGGGTCGGCGTTCCCATCATCTTCCTTCACCAGCAGCGAGTAACCTCTCTCTCTTCTCCAACTGACTCGACGTTTACGGTAAGTGTTATTCGTTTATTCTTTTCTTTTCCTCTCCGACATATAAAACAAACCAATTTAATTCCATTATTTTCTATTCTCTCCTTTTGTTTATTCATACAATTCGGTGATGAGAATGGCTGAAACTTATTGTTATACATTGTTATACATGTCAACCTTACCTCTAACCTATCCTATACACTACATTTTTTTACAAACTCTTCTCATTTAGTTTAAACAATTATGTGATTCGTTATCATTCTAATTTATAATCTTCCCTACAGGTAACGATGCCCAGGACCAGCAGGAGCCAGTGCCAAGGAGTCGCCAATCAACAAATGTAGGAGTTTTCCCTTGACCCAGGAGGAGGTATCAACGCATTTACACACAGGTAATGCACAGGCATTACCTGTGTTAGGTAAGATGTTCCAACTTTAGTATCTTTGTTTTATTAACTATATATTAATATTATATATTTGTGTTTCAGGGGTTAGACGACGACAAAGTTTAAAATACTATTTTATTATGTGAGGTATTTACTACCTCACAAGGGGTCGAAGCAGCCCACTAGCAGGAATGGGCCAGCAGATGCTTCGACATCCGTTCCTAAAACCGGAGGGAACCAGTCAAAGGTCAATAAGGTCGATAGTTCGCTCTGAGCAGTGTAAAGTGTAAGTTGTCTAGAGGACCACCTGAGTCCTAATTTTAATAAAGCACTATCGTCTCGCCACACGTAGTCTCTCAATTAATCTCCCGATATCGATCATACCACATAACTCCACGTACAATTTTAATTTATATGAAATAAACAATATAAATATTATTTGTAATTTTTCACTCATTCGAATCGTATAATATATGAAAATGTGAAACATTTATTCATAGTGCAGTACAAAATATTTTACAATTTTATTTTGATTTCAGTAATTTCTTCGCGGAAGGTGTTATTTCAATACTTTCGATAAATGTTTTTAAATACTTACGATGTAAATGTAATTTCTGTAAGAGAGTAGATTAGATTAAACACTTTCTAAAAATAATATGTATTCATCTTTAGCTCATTTTGGCCATTTTGTTCTTAGAATTATCAGATCATTTATTTTCAACCATTGATTATTATTTTGACGTAACATATTTGTATAGTGACCGTTTTCAATAGAATCACCATGATGAAAGATTCCACTCACAATTTTATAGTTTTTTATAGCTTTTTCGCAATAGTTACAATAGACTTTATAATTTCATTAATTCCATAACTTTTTAATTTTGAAACCTTGTTATTTTTAACTGTAAATACAACCAACTGAATTATTAATAAATTACTTTTTAATCGTACTTCCATGTTTTCAAGTTTTTTACATTTTTAACCGTTTTTACAGTTTCCTTCAACTTGTAACCAATTTCCTATAGGGTAAACAGACCAGTGAATGACCGATTTGTTAAATCGATAAATTAGTGGTAAAAAAATATATAAATATAACTCTTATATATACAAGAACTTTTGTAATTAATTAATAATTATGCTTTCTTTTAATATTAAGAGCAATAATTACCCATGGTAGCACTGGTAATTTACAAAACAATATAATTATATAAAACTGCAAAAAGCCGAGTGTTTGACCGTCTGAAGCAATCGAATGACCATACATCTACCAGTTAATGACGATTATTAGTTTTATACATTTATAATAATTATTAGTTATTCCAAGAAACTTTTATGGATACAAATTGATAATTATAATAACAAATAAATATTAAATGGTTATATGAAATATCAATACATGAATTAAAATTTTTATTTAAGAGTAAACGGACCAACGTATGATAGAAGTTTTAGAATCTTGCACTTTAGCTAAAAATAAACGAAATAACTTGCATCTATTATTAATATCTTTAAAATGACATTATATAGGCTTAATATTTTAGTTTTTTCCACATAAAAAAGAGAGTAAAGTACTAGTTACTTGTGGACTTAGTGAATGGCGTGTAAGCCAGTAAATTAACATTCAATTTAACATTCATATTAATACTCAATTTAGAAGGATTAAATAAATTTTATTTATGCTGAACAAACATTTTTATTTTACATTTTTATTAAAAATACAGTCTTGAGAATAGAATATTACTAGACATTTATTTGCCACGTACCACAAATTGAACATATTTTGTTTTAAATCTTTGTAATTATTATTTTTGGATTATTTATCCTCGTAAAATAGTATCACAAACTGAACTAACTTTTTTATTACGATTATTGATAACTATACCTAATTAAAATCATCACATTTCTAAAAGCTATTTGTAAAATATTTTTAAGATTTATAATAATGCTGAGTATTTAATAATCACATTATCACTTTTTTGGTAACCTTGCATTTGTAACATCTACTTAACATTTTTTTAGCTTGATTAAAGGAATAATTTTGTATATTTAATGTTTCAGCCTTTTGTTGTAAAAGGTGGGCAATTTTTAATTCTTTTTCTTTCTTCTTTAATTCCATTACTTCTTTCTTTCTTTGTTTTTTCTGCTATTTGTTTTTTCTTACACTCTTGTTCTTCTTCTTTAATCTTTTTTGTAATTAATTTTTTATACTTGTTCAATTCTTTTACACGTTTATGCCCTTCTTCCATTTTATTTTTTTCCATATGTTGTTTTTTCGACTTTGTAGAGCATATAACATAAATGTTTTCCTTACCATTTTTTTTACTTCTTTTCGTTGTTTCAATTTTAGGAAAATGTAATTGTTCTTTCCAAGTATTTTTCACATCAGTTTTACTTAAACTGACATCATTAGAATTTTGAATTGGGCTCACTTTATCACAAGTTTATTTATTACAACTTTTGATCAACCCAGAATCCTAATTTATTACTTTATTATTCACTAAGTTCAATGATTCAGCTACAATAATTTGACTGTATATCTTTGGTTCAGCTACAGTAGTAATTTGATTACAATGTATCTTAGAATTAATAATACTTTCTTCGGCAACATCTTGACTATACTTTATTATAGGTTCTGTATGACTGGATACGAAGTCTGCAGTTTCATTATTATCTGTAAAACTTCAGCCTGTAATGCTTGGTTTTTTTGTGAAATCTGATACATTATTAATTTATTATTATTAAAAATTTGTTTCAAAATTTATTATTTAATTTAGAAAGTATACAGGGTGATCGTGAAACATAGGTAACATATATATATGGCGTGTTTCACGTGAAATGGTCCGACCAAAATTTTTAAATTCACCAAATTTTGGGTACACATTGCAAATGTTTTTCAGAATACACAAACAAATTTTTAGTTACTGGAATCTATTTGCTCAAAAGTTATTTTAACCTCAAAAAGTGAATTTTTCCAAGTTTTTTTCAACACCAGCTAGGTTTAACGCTATTTAACTAAAAATCTAGAAAAAGAAGACAAAGAGAGATAGTCGTCTCCTCTTGTCGCACATCTTGATCAAGACGAACATCTTGCTGGCGTCACAGATCATCTTGCGACACGGTCTAACACGTCGCACTCCGGCTAGTGGCTTTTTCCACCACCAGAGGGAGACGACTATCTCTCTACACTCGTTGGAGAGATCGTCGTCTCTTTTCTATATATATATATATATAGCCGCAGAACATTTTGCTGGCGTCGCAGATCATCTTGCGACAGGCGTCTAAGGTAAGATCTCCAGTTCCTTACTGAGGAGTCCAAGCTGGAGATCGAGGACGAAACGCCTTTAATTATTTTAAAAGGCCGTGCTCTGGGAAATTCCACCAACCATAGTGGATAAAGAGTACAATAGGCCTGCTTTATTCTAAAGTAAAACATTTAGTTCGGAGAGACCGATATTATTATATACATATACATATTACCGAATGATAAAATTTTGTATCAAATATACATTTATAGGTATTACCAATACCTACAAAATGAGCATAATTGGATTAAATTTCAACAATTTGTTTACCTGAAAATTAACAAATACCGCTATTTTTAGCGTTTTTTAACATATTGTATAATTAAGTTATTTTTGCTCCTAAAATCGTAATGCAGTTTTTATTTAAGGTCTTTAGGTACTTTATAAGTGGTAGAAATTTCATCCTTAAATATTAATAACTTTTCGTGTAATTCTATTTATTCATTAAAAAGACCGCTTACAAAAATCTTATTTCCCCAGCCTGCAGGCATCGTAGAAACATCCATTGCAGCTTATATTATTTATAAAGAGTTGCTCTATAATGTACAATATAGGAAATTTACGATTTGTATCTGTGAATTGTTCAAAAATGACTTAAAAAATTAAGTAGTTTTAATAATTAATTTTGAGTGAAAAATTTTCTTAGTTAAATGTATAAAAAAATCATCTGATTGCAATAATTTTTTTACATATTTTAAGCCGAGTTTCATTGTCGATGCTCAAAAGCTGAGATAATTTTTTTTTAAGCAATTACTGTGACTTTGTTTATTAATATTTAGAGCTGAAATTTACATGAATTATAGAACAAGCTTTAAACTATCGAAATTGGAAAAAAATAGCAATAAACTACAACATTTCAATCAAGTTATTAACAAATGCGGAAATGCGTTCTTTTTTACAACTGACGCGTAGCAAAAAGTGGGGAGCGCATGCGCAGTGCGTATTTCAGACAGGCGACAGTATTTTCGCTGTCTGTCAAGAGACTCTTATATTTGGGAAAGCGAAAAAATTTGGTGATATCTCGGGATCTAATGATCCAATTTTAATGATTCTTTTTTTAATATTCACAGCTATGTGGTTTAATTTCCACAAAAAAGATATTTCCGTGGAGAATTTAATACGCTTTATTATTTTTAATTATAACAATAATCATTTTATTTAGAATTCACTGTATATAGTCAGAAATAAGTATAGATACTAGTAATAAATAAATAATAATGTTGCATAACACAACTATCGTCTGAAAAATAGTATCTATGGCAATCATTCATGTAACGTAAAAAAATATACATATATGTATATCTTTCGTAAATGTCGAAAAGCGAGTAATTATCTATTTGTTACTATTACTTTTATTTATTCATCAATATTCATCTTCATATATTAATAAATAATATAGCGTATATATTAATAAATAATGTAACGTATATATTAATAAATAATATAATAGTTATAAGCAAAAAACCGGTTTTTCATATATTCATTTCTTATTTAAACAATAACCGAGACCGAAATCGTGGCCACATTTATATACCATGATATGCTGAAACCCTCCCCAAATTGTCACTTCCTGGACACGATGTCCAGGTGCTCAGGGTGACCTCCTGGTAAAATATAAGTCATTGCATTATAAGTGGGATGAAACTTAATATAATTAGTTAGAGAGGATTGTTTTATACCTGAATTCTTTATTTGTTCCGAAATAATTTAAAATTATCATAGTTATTTTTTTTTTATTAGGAACTATTTATTATTTCCAATGTAATTATTAATTCTTAGTAGTGTGCTTGTACCGGAACCATTTGTTATGTCTCAGATACTCGTAGTTGAATGCAAATAAAGATGCATATTACTTATTCAAGATTCGAAACTAGTTAATATGTAAGAAGCTAAGAGTATATGATTTTGAGACATGGAGTACTGTTACACTAATGTAAAATAATTAAAAATAGTGAAATACTTAACTTTTAAATACTTTTCCTTGAAATTCTCTGATTCTCTAGACTTTAGGTGTAAATAATTGACACATTAGTTATATTTCCATTGAAAAACATTTTTAACTATTACTTTTTCAAGTTGTATTTGAGCAATAGATTTTAATCTTAACTTTTATTACTCTCAAAGACGAGCTGACGCGTGATTTGAACTGTCTAATTGTAGGTCAATATCTTAAATTTATTGTAAAAGAATATTTTTAAGTTAAAAATTAATTTACAAATTTTAATTGAATATTACAATGTCTTGATCATTCTGATCTGAGTATATTAAAGTACAGCGCTTAACCTTTAATTTGGAATAGAATTTGACCTTATGCGATATTTTTTAGGATTTAAAAAATTTTATTAAGAAAAATTTTATAATTTCGATCCACTCTACAATTGAATCAGCGGTGTAGACTTGACTTCATAAAACGATATTTCAGGTTGAAGAAGCTATAATCACGAGATTGCTTTTATGTTGATTCTGATCTAATGAAAAGGCAAAAGTTGTTTTTGAGCGTACAGATATTACCACCGACAAGGAGGTAGTCGATTAGGTTTATCGTGTTTGTGTATGTGCATAGATCCGATAATTTCTCGTTATTAAAAGGAGGGAAGAAATACAAATTAGGCGATCAATATACTGGACCACATCGGATTTTAGAAATAGTTAATAACAAGGGAAATGTAAAAATAGAGCTAGCTCATAATAAAACGAATATAGTGCATGTTAAAAGGTTAAGATATTCATATATGGAGCCTTTGTAGTGTCTAAACATATGTATATAATAGCCCCAATGTGTTTGTGAGTATGTACACACATTATATATATATATATATTACAGTTCTAAAAGGTAGTCAATAGAATAATATTTATTATCTTTTAATCACAATTGACATACATACTACTTAACCCTTTTGTGCATATAAGGAACTGACAATCATAACGTCTCTGAAACTAGAAAATTTCTGGAGTCAGATTCACCGGTAAGGCGCCATCTTTTGGTCATAACTCTGGGGCATTCGCATAGTATATGTAGAGGCCGTTTATTCGACTCTGCCAGTCTATTTAGTTTCTTGTGATATTCCCAAAATAGGCTGGACTTAGTGGTTATCCATTCAGACTCTGCAACACAGTTCTGTTGCCCAAGAAAATGTATATCTCAGCATCTTTGAAGTTCTCCTGTGCCGCTTTAGTACATTGCAGGATTGCAAATGTTTCCGCTTGGGAAATGGTAGTGTGTTCCTTTAGGGAATATATCATACCTTTCCCATTCGTTCTGCATAACCCCTGCCCCGACTCCCTGAATATTCTTGGATCCATCAGTGTATCAGAATTCTTTGCCCTCCGGCACACCAACTCGTCCTTCACTCCAATCGTCTTTGCTAGTCAGGCTGACTCTATATCTTTTATCGAATAGGAAGTCGATGTTGCATCTATCAGTTCCCTCATATAAGTTTTCTCCTAGATTTCGCGGTAGTGTACTTAAGAGTTCTCTATCCGCCCGTCGATTTAAGAGATTTCTAACTCTTAAGTATCCTTTAATGGCTTCTGCCTTAAGAGTGAGCGGAAATGGCTCAATATTCGTTATGACCCCCATAGCATGTACCAGCGTGGTTCTTAGAGACTTGGTGATACATCGCAAGACCACTCCCCGTACCCGCTCCAGCATCTGGTTTGCAGTTTTAAAACAAGTTCGCTTCCACCAGACCAATGCTGAGTACGTGAGCTTTGGTTTCAGGATTGCTGTGTAAATCCACATCGTGGTTTCTGGTTTTAGACTGGTTTTAGATTTTCCAGTTCAAGTACAGAGCTCTACGTGTTTGCCATAGAACTCTTATAACTTTATTACACTGATTCTCTAGGTGTTCTTTCCAGTTTAATTTACTGTCGAGAATAACACCCAGATATTTAGCTTTTCCTTTTATTTCTAGCCGTTTTCCTCCCAATCCGAGGTGTTATATGTGCGTTTTCCACTTATATTTTCGTGTAAATACCATAACTTCCAGTTTTTCCGAATTTACCGGTAGCCCACCTCCTTGACACCACTTATATACATTATTCAAGGTACTTTGCATGATGTCAAACAGTGTTTTTAAAAATGGTCTTCTAACTATTATTGCTAGATCGTCTGCATATCCTACAACCTCACAGCCTATGTAGGTTGGTAGGCATAATAGTGTATTCATTACAAGATTCCAGAGGGATGGGGAGATACCCCCCCACCCTGTGGACATCCCGTGTTCACCCAGCCACTTACTTTGGTGTTACCCTTGGTCATTACTAGCTTTCGGTTTGATAACATGAGTTTGACCCAGTCAGTGACTGGTTGAGCTATTCCATGTCTCTTCATTGCCTCCATGATCACTCTTTTGGAGGTATGATTGAAAGCTCCTTCTATGTCCAGAAAGACCACCAGAGCAAAGCCTCTATTTTCATCTTGATCTTCAATTAGGTTCACACTCCGTGGAGTGCCCTGCTCTGTATGCATACTGATCCCTATGAAGTGGTCGTTGTCTTAAAGGTTTATCTTTAATATATCTATCTATAAGCCTTTTCATTGTCTTGAGCATAAATGATGTGAGACTTATAGGTCTGAAGTCTTTAGGAGGGCTATAGCTCCCCTTACCTGCTTTTGGAATGAACGTCACTCTCGTTCCCTTCCAACTTTCTGGAATATAACACAGTTCCAGACTTGCCCTAATAAGCCTAGCCATTGAATGGATAATACATTCTCCCGTCCTCTGTAACAGTACGCACAACATAATCTTACCAATAAAAAAGCGCAGAGATATTAAATCAACATATTAAGTGAACACACACAATCCCATAAACATCGCACGCAACTATCAAATTAAAATTAATATTAAAGATTAAAAAACTGAATAAAAACTAGAGAAAAAATTTTTTATATATACACAATTAAAAAATGTTTACTATCGCACAACCCTCCACTTAACATATCCTGAAGGGAGTCCTGTACACTAGTAAGACTTACATACTATCGTAAATGATATTTATATCCCAACGTCGTATATCCGCTAACAATACATTCGACATATACATGTATAACTGTGTACATACATACATATAGTACATGAACACAACGTGTATACGTACAAATACAACGCGCGAAACGTATCAAAATAATAAAAGAGCGAACATATTGCGGGGCCAAACGAGCTGAGACTTCTCTCATATACTAGGCAACCATGCACCGCGAAGAAGTAACACACTCGACATGTTAAGTCCAAGCCTACTGGGATTCCCCCGGCAGCTCATAAGACGTGCCACCTCCGTGCGCCACATAATCCCCCAATACCAAGAGACTGAACACATCAAGTGGACGGCCAGGCGAAAGAGTTTGCAACGGATTTCGATGTACTATACCGCCTACGCACGTAACATTTTAACACTATCAAGCGTAACTTTATATATATTTTTTAAAAAATTTACATCTTCAATACGGTTTAATGTGTCGTCATGTATATAAATATTCATCATTTCTGAGAACATACGTTTTTTAAAATTATTTTCAATGCTCATTATATATGTTTTTTTAAAATCAATGCTATGTCCTGTTTTAATTGTGTTGACCGTTAACGCGGATCTGTCATTTTTATTTTTTACGTCATATTTATGTTCTCTTATACGGGTTTTAAGTTTACGCTTACTTGTGCCTATGTATAACGCTGGGCAATTACCACATGGTATCTTATATACAATATTACAAATTTCGTTCTTTACTGTTTTAGGGCTGGGTAAATACCATCCAGTCCTGGCGACTTATATGGGCCAAAAGATCCGATGGCCCACTCCGGTGATCGGGTTTGGTTCACCACACACTGGTTTCCCGTTCTGCAGTTGTTCGACTCATGAACTTCCATCGCCCTTTCCTCTTCCTTCGAGAAGTCCGGGTAGAAAGATTCGATCAGGTAGTGCAACATTTCTTCATCTGTCATGGTGTATTTACCATTTGGCAATTTGAGTGCCCCCAGTATGGCTTCAGGGTTTTTTGACAAAATCTTGTCCAACCGAGCTGCCTGTGAGCCTTTTTCTATGTCGCTACAAAAGTTGGCCCATGATTCTGCCTTTGCCTTCCTAATTGCTGCTCGATAGCTATCTCTTTTACTTGCCTAATGATTCCATTCGTTTGCTGTACCTCTTTTCTGGACCAGCTTAAAGGTTTTCCTTATTCGTTTCTTGAAATACTCCAAGTTCTCGTTCCACCAGTAAGTCTTATCTTGCTTACCCACCAATGTGAGTCTGCAGTTGTTCTCAAAAGCTGAGATAATTTCTTTCTTTAGTTTCTCTGCAGCTTCTTCAAGCTCCTTCCAGTTCCTTATATGTTTTGGAAAGTTTGCTAGAGAGCTGTTTGTTTCTTCTTTATAGGTTATCCAATTTGTCTTCCTAGGTTTCCTGGTCCATATTCTAGGATTTATTCCAGGTTCCACCAGTACGAAGACAATTTTGGCATGATCAGATAGCGTCGGTTCATCAGATACCCTCCGCCTCTGGATCCTATTTGTAATTTCTCCAGTACATAACGTAATATCCAACACTTCTGCTTTAAGTTTGTTGCAGAATATTAGCGTTGTACCAGTGTTTAGAATATCTAGTTTAGTAGTAGCTAGATATTCCACCAGTTCCTCCCCTCTCTTATTGATGTCTGTGCTACCCCACAGTATGTGATGTGAGTTAGCGTCATACCCTATAAGGAGTGGTAGGTTCCTACTCTCACAGAAGGTAATTAACATTTTAACTTCCGTGGGTGGATTGACTTCTCCATCATATGGAAAGTACGCTAGGCAATGACTATGTTGCCAATATCCTCCGTTTCTGTTCTTACCGCTATCAGGTCCCTTGTACAGAAATCCATCACCGGAGTTACATTTATTCCCTTGGTGAGGGTACACGTTCTGGGCGTCTCATCTCACCGTCCATGGTTCTTAGACCAGTGATAGGCTTGTGTGCATCTCTGCCAAACCTTTACGCAATAGTGCAGAAGAGTCTTTGCAGTGATGCAAGTTAATTTGTGAGATTTGCAGCGCCTTGCAGGTAATTATTTCGAGCTTCCCGGCACTGCTGCCTCTTTATCAGACTCAACCACCGCCGGAGTGTGCATTTTAAAAGTAACTCGCTTCAACGATTAGAAGGATCTGCAATCTAGACCCTGAAGGGCACTAGCTTAGAACTCCGGCATATGCACCAAAAGAAAGTTGGCCTTTGCTGTAGCACCGTCGGTAGTCCTCTTATCGCATTTTACAACCCGCCATATTGCGATGTTTGGCTTCGGATTGTACCGCATTAGCCTCTGAAGAACCAACTTCGCGGATTTCGGTGCTCCCGGCATCCATGCACTAGCCTCCACCAGCCTCTGCAACACCTCCGTTCCGCCGACCGACAAAGCAGGTCACATAGACTTCCCCCCTGCAGAAGGACGCGACGAATTTTGGCAGTTGCTCAGGAGGAAGGACATCTGTCTCCTCCTCCAGAGCGTTCCTGAAGTCTTCAAACTGTCCTGTGGTAAGAAGTACCTCAGGATATTGTGCCGCCGTCACGACCCTCGACAGAGGGTTCGTTCTTTGTGTTACTGTGAGTCCCATACTACATTTTGACTTTTCAGTGCTTTGATTGTTACTCACTTGTTCCGGCTAACTTTTTTGCCGTTTTTGTGTCCGCAAGTCCTCCGGCGGCGTGTCCTTCCCCCTCTTCCTCATAAGGAGCGTTGAGGGAGATCTCCCCGCGTTTCGGGCTTGCATTTCTTGCTATTTGAGCTTCCGCCCGGGTTTTCTCCGCATAGCGTCCGCTCATCCCTCTTTCTCCTTCATTGGAATCCATTGGCATTCCAGTTCCCTCTTTGGGATTGGACACCGTCAATGAACCATCAGGATTATTTCCTTTAAGTGTCTGGTAAGCAAACATCTCACTGGGCGCCGCCTGCTCACCTACATTTGCTTCAACTACTGGTAACGCCGAGGGTACCACCAGAGAGTTGGTTGTGTTGAGAGTTGGGTTCTCTCCAGAGATTGTTGACACTTTTGGGTTAGCATCCGAATAACCCGTTGCTTTTTGGATGAAAGACATATTCATGGGTTTTCTGGGGATTAGTGTGTTAAGTGTTTATGTCTGTAGCTCCTTACAGGTGTCCCCCCTCGTCATCCGAACAGCCCTCACAAACGTGCAGCGACCCACTTCGGTCCTACTATAGGGAAGCCCCCCACCCGAAGCAGTAGGGTCCCATCCGGTCACTATCCGGCACTACTACTCCTGGCGAGATTATACACTGACTGATAGGGCAGCCAGGCTTTGCTAGTTAGGCAGGCCCGGGTCCCTGTACCATTCAGCGGCCTAGGAGTGTCTCGACCTAGTTTATCCTAGGGTGCCTCCATGGGTACTCCATCCTTCCGCTTGAGCAGTCTTGCTACGAGGAAAAAACACCCTCCGAGAGCCCTAGTTTGAGAAGATGTCTGTGTGCGTGTAGGTGTCTGTTTGTGTCATGTAGTGATTGTGAAAAAGGAAAGAGATAAAAGAAAGATCGGAAAAACTTTAACAATAAAATAAATGAAACAGTGTTAAATAATTTTTTTTTACTTTTCCCCTATATACCAGTGAAAATAATAGAAAATAAAATAAAATAAAAAGAAAATAAAAGAAGGGGATTCTAAGTCCGTAAGCCTATACCTTAAGAGATGGACGACACTCTCTGACTTACCTTCGTATTAATCACACTGCCTCGGTAATTGTACAACAAGAAAAAATATACATACAGTTTACTTCTATCTTTTAGTTTTATTTATATTCCACCCTATATAACTACGAGTCATTGTTTTTGGTTTAAGTTACGAAAGAAACACACCTAGAATCGGCACATACAAAAAAATATAATTACGCAAACAAGAAATTAAAGGCAGGGCGTTCGATAAACAAGAAGGATCTATATAGTAAATAAACAAAAAATGAAAAAAAAAATAGATGAAAAAACAAAAAAAAACAAAAGAGGAGGAGTAAAAGTTCAAAATACAAGTAAAAGAAAAGAAAAAAAAAGAAGAGAGCGGAAAGAATTATCCATATCTCTCTTACTTTTTTTCAGAACAAAAAAATAATGAAGAACTTCAACATAATGTTTTTATCCCTATTCACATTGTGTACGGGAAACGAAGTAGAGCCAAGAGGAATCGAACTTCAACAAATACCTCCATCGGGTATATTCTTCGAACGACAGGAAGATGTAAAACTAACTCCAGTCGCATGGATAGTTATTATTATCATGACTTGCACACAAAAAGATATGAATCTAACGGATATTTGGATTACGTTTAGCGAATTTAAAAACGATTATCCGTTAGGTCGTGAAAAAGGTGAAGAACTATTCGGAAATTTTAAGCATTTACAAGAAAAATATAGTAGAACTTTACACATCTTGAAATCTACGGAAAGTACTTGCAGGACGTAAAATCAGATTTGCATGAAAACGAGTTAATACGTTATGATTTAGAAAGTGAATTAATTAATAACTAGAAACAGGTGCTGTATAATATAAAAAATAAATATGATCGTTTTACAAAGTTAGTATGCGAAAAATTTGAAAAATAATTTTTTTTTACACTGTAACGGTAAGATATTGTTTAATTATTATAATTATAAATTCACGAATTCGAGCAATAACATTAACAGTATCGTAATGTTCGCATCGGCTCGGGCCGTCGAGATTCGGCTCGGCTCGGTTCGTCGTGACTACACGAGGGAGATCGACTTCGCACGCGAAAGATTTGCGCACGTACCTGATGAGAGAGGTGAGGGAAAGATTCGCGCGCGCTACGAGGAGAGATAGCCGCCTTGTTACGCGACAGGTGTGATCCCCCCGCGTCCCGTGTTCAGCTTCATCGTGCTGTATTTTGCCGTGCGTTTCGTGTGTGCGTTTCGACTGCAGACCGATCCTGCATTTGTAGTGAGTGGTGCAACACCGTTAACCGACCTGCAGCCACACAACCTCGGTGCACGGGCGAGCGGACAATCCGTCCTACACCGCAGCGAGAGTGAGAGAGAGATTGATTGATTGATTGAATATTTTATTTGGCCTTTGGGATTTAAACCCCGTAGGCACTCATTTAGAAAAATATAATTTTCGAAGATACAAATTTTAACAATAGTATAATAATAATAATATGTACAATAATAATAACAATAATAAAATCAAATAAACTATAGAAAGTCGTTTACAATAAAATATAACAAATAATTTAACAATAATAGTAATACGATAAAATAAAATAATAAATAATACAACAATAGCTATACATTCTACTCAATTTTATTCTATTCGAGGCGAGGGATCAGCGGTGGGGTTATCCCCTCATGTTGCATCCTGGTGTCCCAGGTAGTTTGGTCGAGTCCAAACAAATAGTGAAATAACGAGTCTGATTTTGGCGATGGATGATTTCTCAAATGCATGTGGAGGGAGTTCATTAATGATCTTAGATGAGGTGATGATGAATGA
The DNA here is from genome assembly GCA_026168455.1 of Theocolax elegans. Taxonomy (NCBI): domain Eukaryota; kingdom Metazoa; phylum Arthropoda; class Insecta; order Hymenoptera; family Cerocephalidae; genus Theocolax; species Theocolax elegans. The sequence goes on along the minus strand of JANSJX010000009.1, from coordinate 1,050,663 downwards.
TTTATTTAAAGCCTACGTACGAGGAGGGAGATAATTCAATGATTTTGATGGTTGACGAGTAGAAATGCGGTGATTATATTGTGAGGTATTTAATTTGGTGAAATGGTTTGCCAGGTAACTAGGAGAGTTATGAGAGATGATGCTAAAGGCAAGTGAGCCGATGATGTATGAGCGCCTGGACTCGACTGATAACCACCTGAGACCTAACTTATACGGAGTGACGTGCTCTCTTCTCGGTATGTCCCCCCACACGAACCGTACACAAGAATTCAGTAGTCTTTGCAACTTTAGATTCCTGGTCTGGTCAACATCGTTGTAGACCGCACATGCATAATCAAAATGAGGAAAGACAAGTGCCTCCACCAGTCTCTTTCTGAGACCACGTGACAAGGTTTTTCTATAGTATCGTAATAAGTGCAAAACACCATGCACACGACTCGAAATAGATGACACTTGCCTTGCCCAATCAAGAGATGGAGTAATCATGATCCCGAGCGACTTAACCTCACATTCATACTCCAAGAAGTCCGTTTCTAACTTAACCTTAGGGGCAGTGTTCAAGTCGATGCGCGATAAAAAAGCCTGACTACCCAGAATCATAACCTTTGTTTTTTTAACATTTAACTTAAGTCCGTTTTTGTGAGCCCATAGGGCTATTGCATTTGCATCCTGTGTAATACGCTGCACTCCCATTTCAAATTCCGCAGGAAAAAACGAATGGTAGACCTGGGCATCATCGGCAAATAGCATGTAATTGCTATGTGTAAGTACTTTCGGCAGATCGTTTATGAATATAGAAAAAAGGATTGGGCCAAGAACACTGCCCTGAGGCACGCCAGCATTGATTTTCAACCAATCCGAACGCTCGCCAGATTCATTCTCCACAGCATGCATGCGACCCACTAGATACCGATAAAACCATGTAAGCACGTTATCGGAACAACCAATATCACTTAATTTTTTAATTAATTTATCATGGGGTACCGTGTCAAAAGCCTTGGAGAAATCAAACAGGATAAGAATCGTGATCTTTCTGGCGTCAATGGGTCTCCTAACATCATCAAGAACACCCAGGAGTGCCGTCTGGGTACTATGTCCTCTGCGAAAACCTGCCTGTCTCTCAGTGAGGATATTATTCAATTCTAGGTATTCAGATAATTGATTGTGTACAAGCCTTTCTAAAATTTTTAAAAGTTCACAAAGCTTTGCTATCGGCCTTGTGTCACAACACGATTCCATCCTGCCCGACTTCGCCAAAGGAAACAGCAGCACCCTCTTCCAGTATTCAGGATAATATCCAGCTAAAAGCATATCATTAAAAACATCCACGAGGTACAGAGTTAATTGAAGCTCTAGTAACTTTAGCATTTCCACGGATATGCCATCAATCCCCACTGTCCTCGAGGATGCTCCCCGAATTGCGTTTTGAACTTCTTTTGTAGTGATATTGGAGAAATGAAAAGAGGAGGAGAAGGGTGATAAAGGACATGAATCACATAAAATGGTTAAAAAAGACTGGATAGATAATGGCTGGACGTGATTTGAGACAGAAGCGTAGTGACTGTTAAGCTGTTGCAATGTGAATAAATTAAGTGGCGATGGACTTGTCTTTGAACTAAGACCCATGTTTTTAAGGAATTTCCAGGACCTTTTGGGATCGTTTGCACTGTTAAGTTTATTTGCCAGGAAATGAAATTTACTCGAGTTTACAGCATTCGAGACTTGATTTCGGAGCCTTTTATAAACATTGTAATCTTCACTTGAACCAGTAGCACGAAATCTCTCAAAAGCTGCATTTCTGTCCTTAATTTTCGATTTAATATCCCTAGTAATCCATGGCTTGTGTTTAGTTTTTAAAAAATATAATTTTATTGGTGCTAATAAATCAAATGTCGAGAGAATTGCCTTGTTTATGCATGATACATTATTTGAGATAGTGCTATGATTTATAATTGATGGATGATTATGGTGTGAGAGCGGACCATACTGGTAGTTTGATAAGGACAAATCTGTAGAAACATGCTGATCAGGCCTATGATGATTGAGTGATTGTGATGAAGACAAAGAGGTGATAGATGAGGTGAATGTGGTTGCGAGGTTATGAAGGTTGATCTCTCCCGGATTTCGTTTTCCAAATTCCCTTACGACTGTCGGCGTGTTAGCAATCCTTAAAATAATGCTTATAGCATCGTGACCTTCTGCGAAAGGAGCTGTCGTTTTAATATATTCGTAATCGGGTATTGGTTCACGAATCAGGAAGAGATCCAACCATGTATGAGAAGGCTCGCCCGACGTCATTGCATGGTGTGTTGGCTCTGACTGGATGAGTGCAAGTCCCAGTGCTGATATGTTTTCCCTAAACTTATTTACCATAGCACTAGAGGAATTCGTATCAATATTGAAATCCCCAGTGACCACGACGTATTTGTATATCGGTAGTGTGTCTGACAAAATCTCAAAGAAATCTGTAGGGTAAGCGGCTGTTCGCCTGCGATATACCACCGCTAACACTAAAGAATCAGCCTTACCCGTCAAACATAAAATTAAAAATTCTGGAGCGTTCGAGAAAACCGGTTCAGAGTGCGCGATGACCTTTACCCCAAAATCTTCCCGAACATAAGCCGCCACACCCCCCCCCCCCCTCCTTACCCTCACGATCCAAGCGATGCAAAGTATATCCCTTTACAATTTTAGTCTAACAATTTCAGAGGAATCGTGTTTAGTAAGGAAGGTTTCGGTGATTGCAATAACATCGTGCGAGGCCGGGTGAACTAATGCTTCAACGGATGAAAAATGTGTTTTGAGTCTATTTATATTTGAATGGAAAATGGAGAATGATTTTGATTTTGATGATCCTGATGATTTGGCCCAACCAGCTCTGTCTCATTTAGTATGAGTAGGAAGAGGAGGAAAGCTAGAAAGTTCAGTATCCGAGCTTACTCGCCTCAACGGACCGTCCCTCACCTCTCGCATAAATACTACTAAATCTAATACTATGGGTCTCGCGTAACCCAGTTCGCTTGATTTCCGAATAGCCGCTTGCCACAGCTCAAACACCGGTTTTTGGCCAGAGAGGCCTTATAAATAGCGAGTATTCGTCACCCTCACCAAATATGTCACGAGCTCTTCGTCCTTTTAGAAGGTGCGCCTTCTCTATCACTGCATCTCTGGAAATATTTGACGAAAACTTGACCACCAGTCCACGCGAACGCATTTGAGCAGGGGGAGAACTCATTGACTTAGATCTCTGACGCGGAGTCCAAGGCCGAAGGTCGATCACCTGATTTAACAGTTTCGGTAGCTTGATTGCCTCCAGAATATCCGCAATCAGCTGGTCTTCAGTTTTCACGGTTTTACCCGGTAACCCCGTGATAAGCAGCTCACAAGAATCTTTTAGCGCTGAAGATTGTGTAGCATTTATATCTTTGTTGTTGTTTCAATGCTGCTAATCCTATTTTCCAGCTTGTTTATTTTCTCATCCAAAACTGTGTATTTTGCTTCCATCTCCTCTTCAATCAAGCTGACCTTCGCCTTCAAGTCCTTTATTTTCGTCTTAACTTCGTCCACGTTACCCTCCACACGGCGCACCACCTCCAAAACTGATTTAATATCGCTCCTCAAGTTGTTTTGCAAGCTCCGCGTAAAGGCTTCTACCCACGGTGGCGGGCCAGCCGCCATCGGTACGGAGTCAGCGAGTATATCTTGCGCGGCCTGGTTGGGCTTAGTGGGCGGAGCGCCGCGAGGTTGCTTAGCAACCTGCGACATTGATGGCGACGGCGGCCAGGCTACGCGCTTCACGCAAGAGGTGGTAGGAGTAGGCGTGGTCGCCGGCGCGGCACTGTCGGTCGCGTTAGTCTGGCGCGGTAACCCGGGCGGTGGCGCCCTCGTGTCTACTAAAGCTGTTACTAATGTTTTCGATTTATTTTTCGCGAGTACGCAACAGCGCCGCTCGGACGATCCCGGCACGACCTCAAAACAATTCATATGTGCTATATTATTACATAGATTACACACCTCTGTGTAGTACTTTCGCGTCAGCCGCGCTCCGCAAACAAAGCAGCCTCGCGGTGTTGCCATTTTTGCAAGCTGGTAGTCGCATCGTTGGCCTGGACTCCGCGCGCAGATCTTGCCGCCCAAAATTTCTGTCGCTTGCAAATTCCTTCGGTTAACCTCGAAAATTTTGCAGTTAATTTATCTTGATTTCTGGACGACTGTCTACAGCAAAAGTGCAACTAATTTACTAGGTACGAACTGTAGACAGCGGTCGTCCGATTTGCAATGCGCTAAAACTCGTGTTTATAACGTGAGTAAAATAAACTTATTTGCTTTGTGGAGATCAATAGACAACGTCTTTGTACTCACCGCGCGCCAGTGAGAGAGATAGAGAGAGAGAGAGAGAGAGCAACCGATCGGCTGGTCGTTGTTTACCAACGACTACAGCAGCGTATAAAGTAAGTGGTACCACTTCACGCGATCGTTTTTTATTCGCAATTAATCGATAATCTAATTGCTTTATACCAGTCCCGTAACTAGGTATATTATTTTAGTTCGCGATATTCCCCCCCCCCCCTCTCTCTACAAGTCGCACGTTTACCGACTTGTAATAAAAGCGTAGACCTCGGCGACGATTAGAGACTTTGTTTATTATTTATCTTATATATTTATTTCAATAAATTCAATTTATTGTTACATTTCAATTCGGTATTCGAGTAATTGTATTTTAACCCACGTACGATTCCTTCCGTAATCCTAAGAGCTCGTATATTTCTGGTTGACAAGTGCTCGGCGCGATATCCCTATTTCGCGGTCAATTTCAGATTTGATTTTTACCTGGTTGTTATATGAAACAGTAACTCGGTTTCAAACTAACACTTAACAGATTTGGCAGAGCGGACAAGTAACCGCCGTCGCAACGCGGGAAAAATACGTTTATTTAAATACGATAAGTTTAACCGTACCGCTGAGCAGCCGCGATATTAAAATAAACATCCGTGCGACAACCAAACTGTTACAACACAAAATCCATAATTTATAATTAAAATTAAAGTTATTATTAAAAATAAGTACAAAATATATAAATTAATTTACAATTTTTTTTGTCAAATAAATAACTAAATTTTATTTACCATCAGTTGAATAGAATTTATCGATCTTCCCAAGTCAGAAGTGAAGGTAAAAAAAGAAAATTTTAACAAATTCGTCTTTTTTGTAACGTTTGGTAGACATTGCTACCCTCTTCAGACTGTGTAAAATTTATTAATTTTGATTAGTACATCTCAGAATATAATGCAAACCGGGAACGTAAATAAAAAAGATGTGAAAAAATATACCTTCTAATATCAATATCGTACAATGTTTGCAATATTATTTCGCCGCAAGTCGATTTAAATTTTCGCTTCTTTTTCCTCATTCTAAACACGAGGAAACGTCAAACAGATGTATACATGACGAAAATTTCTGCTGTATATGAAACAATACAAGATTCGCGCTTTCTTATATAGGGATAAGTAACAAGCTTGTGTTTATATTTTTTCTATTGATGACGCATGATCAAGGTTATGTACAGTACGTTTGGTTACATATAAATTTAAAGGCTTTTCTTTCTATATATAATTTGCGAATACTGTTTATTTAATTTAATTGAGTCTTCTTGTTTGTTTATTGAATGTTTTTGTAAATTTATGTGTACCGTTTCAGATGCAATTCTTTTTCCACAATTCGGTTCTTCATCTAAAATCTTAAAATTTTGCCAATCAAAATCGTGTTGATTATTTTGTACGTGTTGAAAGATCATAGAATTTCTATTATTTTTATGTTCATTTATTCGGGTAATTATTTGTCTTTTTGTTTGTCCAACATATGAAGCATCACAATTGTTGCAATTTAATTTATATACTACGTTATTTTGAGTTTTCTATCAGTTTTATCTTTTCCTTTAATTATGATATTATTTAATTTGTTTTCAATAATTGGAATTGTTTTATTCTGTGTTTTTTAAATTTAGATGATACTTTTACATAAAAACCATTTAAGTATGGTAGAATTATTGTCATTTTGTATTTATTATTTTCATTTCTATAGTGGTTAGATGTCTGTTTTTATTAAATACTCTTTTATTTTATTGATGTTTTGTTTGTGAAAATTTTTATCTGAAAGTTTAGTTGCTCTATCTACTAAGTTGTAAACCATCGCGATCTTTTGTGAAATTGGATGAGCTAAATCGAAATTTAAAAACCGTGCCGAGAAAGTTGGTTGTGTATAACAGTCTGTTATAATTTTATTGTCTTTTTTATTAGTAATGTATCTAAAAAGCTGATTTTATTGTTCTGTTCAATTTCATAGGTGAATTTTAGTTTTGAATCGTAGGAGTTGAAAATGTGTAACATTTCATTAATTTTATCTGTAGGAATACATGTTATTATGTCATCTACATATCTATAATAAAAAATGGGTTTAAAACTTAATTTGTTTAAACATTCAGACTCGAGATCTTCCATAACTATATCAGCGTATAAACCTATTTACGGTCCCGGTTTGCATTATATTCTGAGATGTATTATTCAAAATTTATAAATTTTACACAGTCTGAAGCGGGTAGCATTGTCTACCGAAACGTTGCAAAATTATAATTGTTTCTAATAAATTTGCTTACTTTTGTTTTCAATCATAGAGCGACGCATCAGAGATGCTATTAATTATACGTTTTATACGTTTATACTAATGACAAAATAGTAAGTAGTGCAAATAATTTATCATGTAATACAATTGCCACAAAATTACTAATTAGTATAAGAAGATGTTTTGAAAAATATTGTTATACTGATATTATTAATAAAGGTATAGCCTGATAAGGATGAAGGATATCCATCGAAACGACACCAAACAAAAACATACATGGTTTGTTCATCAAAATCGAAAAAAACCTAATCCCTTTTAACTAAATTTTATATTTACTGCAAAGTCTAATTCTTGAAACATTTTAAAAAATCTTTAAAACATCTTTGAAAAAACAGATTTCAAAAAGAAACCATTTGAGATGATCTGAAGATATTTTAAAAAATGTAAATATTATATCGAACAAGATATTTCAGAGATTTTTCTAAATTGTGTGGAAAACCCTATAATTTTTTGACTTTTTAAAAACTTTTTCAAAATTTTTCAAAAATACTGTGAAAGAACAGAGAACAATTTTTACGTCTTAAAATGAATTTTTCGACATATTGACAAGTTTTTAATGGAATGTATTATCTATGAGAAAATTTTGAATTGAAATTTTTGAAAATTTTGTTTGAACTATGTTTAATTCTGATCCTATATATTTACAAGTTAAATTTTAGCCATTAAGTAGAAAAAATAAACAATATTCAACATATATTATAAAGACATTTATTATGGGTTTATGAAACTTCGTTATAATAATCTCGGATTATTCTCCGTTTCTATAAGATATAAAATTAATAACTTTTATTTTATATTTAGTTAGACACTCAGCTTAAAATGAAATAAATTGTTTAATGAATACTGATTTAACCGTTTGTTACACGGTGGTAACGTGGGTTACTACCAATTTAACTTCAGTTTTTTGCTATTTAATCAATTTTTAACGTATCAATGACCGGCTTTTTTGGTTCGTATACTAAATTATCAGTAAGAGAACATAGGAAAATGGTTTATTTGTCATAACTATTTATTATAATTGTTATATAAATATTAACAAACATAAGAAATGCCATTTTTTCCAAAAAAATTCGCTTTTGAAAAATCTAACCATTGTAACAAATTGAAAATCTCTACTCAAGGGTTTTTGAGGTAGCTGATAAAGAATATAAAGTTCAATTTATATTCTTAATTAAATAATCATATTCTTAATCATATTCTTATGTTCAATTTATATTCATTTTTATTCAGCAATTTACAATTCAAAATGGCGTATTCCGCCATTGCCACCTTGAATCGCCATCTTAAATTGAAAATTTCAAAATTTTGACTTCAGATTTCTGATCAGCGATTCCAAAAACCCCCGAGTAAGAGTTTTTAAGTAATAAAATTATTATATAGAAAAATATGTGCAACAAAGGGTTAAGTACAGTAGTAGTCTACGTGTCAATTTAATTTAATTTAATTTAATTTAATTGTCTATGCATAATACAAAATTCAATCTTTATTTAACAATTTTTTTGTATAAAGAATCTATTCATATTTCTTAAAAACCATAAAATGTACAATTTATAACTTATGTTTTCTATATAGTAAACTGATATTGGTAATAAATGTTTTTAAATGCTATAACGGTAAGCGAGTTACCGATTAGGTGAGCAACGTAAAAGAGGATATACAGCGCGGCGCGCACACGAACGCGCGGAAATCGTGCGCGCCCAGTAGGAAAGGTATCAAGTTCGCGCGCGCATGGTGAGACAACGTGGTGTCGACGCCGATACGACCTTTTTTGATAAGAAAAATAACAAAAGTGTCAGTGTATTTTGTGTGTGGGTGTGAGCTATTTCTCCCCACCAACCACCACGTCAGCGTGCGGAGTAGCACGCCACGCCGTTCCAGAAAGAAGGAAGACAGGAGTCGGCAGCCGTCCCGACCATTGAAGTGAGAGAGAGAGGTAGTGCCGAGGCCAAGCTCTCTCAGTCAACCAGCCCCTTTTTCCCGCCGGAGATTCGCGGTAAGTGGTGCACCACATATAGACCCGCGTGCTTTGTAATTTCGCATCTCGATGACCTGGTACGGTCCAGGAGAGGAAGCGTTCCTCTTTTCCCCCCTCTCGTGACAAATCCCGCCCGGGTACATAGGTCGGTGGTTCGCGGGAGCCACATCACGAGAGAAGGCGACGTAGGCAGCTACTACGTCAGAGCTCCCTACGTCAGCGGTACATACGTCACATGGGGTGACGTATAGCCATCAGGTTAAGCAGCCGATTATTCCCGGATCAGTTGCTTATAACTCGACCGTTAATAGGTTTTAACGAATTGTTTTCGCGCTGACCTCGGGGTTAGTCATCGGTACGATTCCCCTTGAATAAAAAATGGGTTTAAAACTTAATTTGTTTAAACATTCAGACTCGAGATCTTCCATAACTATATCAGCGTATAAACCTATTTACGGTCCCGGTTTGCATTATATTCTGAGATGTATTATTCAAAATTTATAAATTTTACACAGTCTGAAGCGGGTAGCATTGTCTACCGAAACGTTGCAAAATTATAATTGTTTCTAATAAATTTGCTTACTTTTGTTTTCAATCATAGAGCGACGCATCAGAGATGCTATTAATTATACGTTTTATACGTTTATACTAATGACCAAAATAGGAAGTAGTGCAAATAATTTATCATGTAATACAATTGCCACAAAATTACTAATTAGTATAAGGAAGATGTTTTGAAAAATATTGTTATACTGATATTATTAATAAAGGTATAGCCTGATAAGGATGAAGGATATCCATCGAAACGACACCAAACAAAAACATACATGGTTTGTTCATCAAAATCGAAAAAAACCTAATCCCTTTTAACTAAATTTTATATTTACTGCAAAGTCTAATTCTTGAAACATTTTAAAAAATCTTTAAAACATCTTTGAAAAAACAGATTTCAAAAAGAAACCATTTGAGATGATCTGAGATATTTTAAAAATGTAAATATTATATCGAACAAGATATTTCAGAGATTTTTCTAAATTGTGTGGAAAACCCTATAATTTTTTGACTTTTTAAAAACTTTTTCAAAATTTTTCAAAAATACTGTGAAAGAACAGAGAACAATTTTTACGTCTTAAAATGAATTTTTCGACATATTGACAAGTTTTTAATGGAATGTATTATCTATGAGAAAATTTTGAATTGAAATTTTTGAAAATTTTGTTTGAACTATGTTTAATTCTGATCCTATATATTTACAAGTTAAATTTTAGCCATTAAGTAGAAAAAATAAACAATATTCAACATATATTATAAAGACATTTATTATGGGTTTATGAAACTTCGTTATAATAATCTCGGATTATTCTCCGTTTCTATAAGATATAAAATTAATAACTTTTATTTTATATTTAGTTAGACACTCAGCTTAAAATGAAATAAATTGTTTAATGAATACTGATTTAACCGTTTGTTACACGGTGGTAACGTGGGTTACTACCAATTTAACTTCAGTTTTTTTGCTATTTAATCAATTTTTAACGTATCAATGACCGGCTTTTTTGGTTCGTATACTAAATTATCAGTAAGAGAACATAGGAAAATGGTTTATTTGTCATAACTATTTATTATAATTGTTATATAAATATTAACAAACATAAGAAATGCCATTTTTTCCAAAAAAATTCGCTTTTGAAAATCTAACCATTGTAACAAATTGAAAATCTCTACTCAAGGGTTTTTGAGGTAGCTGATAAAGAATATAAAGTTCAATTTATATTCTTAATTAAATAATCATATTCTTAATCATATTCTTATGTTCAATTTATATTCATTTTTATTCAGCAATTTACAATTCAAAATGGCGTATTCCGCCATTGCCACCTTGAATCGCCATCTTAAATTGAAAATTTCAAAATTTTGACTTCAGATTTCTGATCAGCGATTCCAAAAACCCCCGAGTAAGAGTTTTTAAGTAATAAAATTATTATATAGAAAAATATGTGCAACAAAGGGTTAAGTACAGTAGTAGTCTACGTGTCAATTTAATTTAATTTAATTTAATTTAATTGTCTATGCATAATACAAAATTCAATCTTTATTTAACAATTTTTTTGTATAAAGAATCTATTCATATTTCTTAAAAACCATAAAATGTACAATTTATAACTTATGTTTTCTATATAGTAAACTGATATTGGTAATAAATGTTTTTAAATGCTATAACGGTAAGCGAGTTACCGATTAGGTGAGCAACGTAAAAGAGGATATACAGCGCGGCGCGCACACGAACGCGCGGAAATCGTGCGCGCCCAGTAGGAAAGGTATCAAGTTCGCGCGCGCATGGTGAGACAACGTGGTGTCGACGCCGATACGACCTTTTTTGATAAGAAAAATAACAAAAGTGTCAGTGTATTTTGTGTGTGGGTGTGAGCTATTTCTCCCCACCAACCACCACGTCAGCGTGCGGAGTAGCACGCCACGCCGTTCCAGAAAGAAGGAAGACAGGAGTCGGCAGCCGTCCCGACCATTGAAGTGAGAGAGAGAGGTAGTGCCGAGGCCAAGCTCTCTCAGTCAACCAGCCCCTTTTTCCCGCCGGAGATTCGCGGTAAGTGGTGCACCACATATAGACCCGCGTGCTTTGTAATTTCGCATCTCGATGACCTGGTACGGTCCAGGAGAGGAAGCGTTCCTCTTTTCCCCCCTCTCGTGACAAATCCCGCCCGGGTACATAGGTCGGTGGTTCGCGGGAGCCACATCACGAGAGAAGGCAGCTACTACGTCAGAGCTCCCTACGTCAGCGGTACATACGTCACATGGGGTGACGTATAGCCATCAGGTTAAGCAGCCGATTATTCCCGGATCAGTTGCTTATAACTCGACCGTTAATAGGTTTTAACGAATTGTTTTCGCGCTGACCTCGGGGTTAGTCATCGGTACGATTCCCCTTGAATTATTAATGTAAATTAATTTTTATTTGATTGTTTATTTAATAAATTGACTCGGCGAGACTATCTTTCTCGCCGATTAACATAACATCTCGATTGTTGATAACGTTTTACCGATCATAGTCCTCTCCCACGAATACCGCCCTCTCCGGCGTATATACTAGTTGGCGATTTTGGGCAACATTTATTTTCAATGCTTTAAATGAAATTATTGTTTCAAGAATACTGATTTACAGAATAACTTGAAATCTATATGTCAAAATTCAAAACTGTAAAATATTAGTTATAAACAGCTTTATCAAAACAAAAATTTCTATTTATGCATTGACACTAATTGCACATATGATTTTTAACACAAACTTCCACACCATTGTATATGTATAATTTTCTCTATTTAAAGAAATTATTCATTCATCCAATCCTTTCATGTTATTTTTTGAAAACTATAAGATACTAAATTAACAACATTAGATTTAATTCAGTACATATTAAGTTTGTTGTAAGCCAATATACTCTAAGTTAAATTATTGTACAAAAAAAAGTTGGTTTAAACAAATTCTTAGAGTCTGTGTACCATTCTAATTTAAACCTATAAAATATCAATCATATATACTTGCATCGAACACTAATTTCGAATCAATCAAACCGTAAGATAAAAAATTAACATTATCTAATTTTCTTTAGTACGTACTAACAAGGAGAGGTCACGGTCTTTGGATCATGTATCTTGCTAAAACTGAAACATATAATTCCTTGATAAAAAGTAAGAAATACGTATCTGGAAAATAAGTCCTATAGGCCCTAGGGACAAAGATATACGCATTTTTCCAAAAATCGAAGAAGAAAAAGCCTTTGCGCGAATTTGAATAATTTTACTTTTATAAAGCTTAAAACTTTTATTCTAATCGGAAAATAAAGATATTATTAATAGCTTTTAATTGCATTTATGGTAGTTTACATATATGGGCAAATCTCCCTAACTTTTAATTTTTGGCGAAAAAATGTGGGATCAGGCAATTTTAGGAGCACACCTTTGAAATTTGATATGAAAGGTTAGGAATATTATTGGAATTGATTGGTATAATGTGCTTTCATGAGCGAGAAATGCTCCAAAAGATTTTATCGTAGTCGTTTTTGTTTTTTATTTAACAGTCGATGAGTTATAAGTTGCTATTATCGCGATGTCGGTTCCGCGGGTTTTGATTTTAATTGCCATTGCTCCTCAGTTTTCGGTATTTAAAGGTATATTATAATGTTTTAGGCTGTTTTTAACTATTACCGCGGTGCCCCGGTTTGAGTTATTTTTATAGACAGTGTAGTTTCGTAGTTTAAATGAACTGTTGTTTTTTTAAAGTGTTTCGTCAAGTAGGCAAATGTCAATGTCTTTGTGTGTGGCAGTGTCTCTAGTTCGAGTTTTTTGTGTGTTAGTCGTCCGTTGGCGTTCCAAGCACAAATGGTTAGTTGTTTATTTGGTGTATTATTCATGGTCCGGTTTTTTGTTTATTGGATGCAACCACGAGGGCCGAATTAAGAAGTTTTTGAGTTATTACCAGGACATGGATATACGCGCCGTTTATTGAAGTTGATCCCGTGGAGATACTGATAGAGAGGTTGGTTGCCTCTCGCAGTATTTCTATTAGTGTAGTTACGTCTTCGGATTTTACGGCTTCTTTATTGTTATTATTGTTATCGTTTTTGGTTTTGTTTGGTGCAGTTTTAAAAATTGGTACATTAATTGGTGATTGATTTTTAGATTTAACCGATAGTGTGGGAAAATGACCTTTATCGTTTAGCGGAATGTGTTTAGGTTTTGAAGTATTTTTATAGTTGTTACTTATTTTAGTGGTTTTTGGTGTTTTGGCTTTACTCGCGTATGTTTGTTTAGAAATTTTACAGGCTGAGCAGCCTTTGTAATTCGCGGTGCGGTTGCCTCCATAATTTGCGCATTTTAGGTGTTCTCTCCACACTCAATATATTTGGGATGAGCATGGTAGAACCGTGACACGTGATTATAATGTTGGCATTTAAAAACATTGTACCGGACGTTTAGGTTTTACATATAGTTCTATTTTAATTTTTAAAAACGTGGTTGTTTTTAGTTGAGTAATATTTTTAACGTTGTCGGTTTTATCCCGTGTGATTAGGAAAAGAGGGAGCGGGGTTGCGTTTTTTCCCGCTTCCTCTCTTCATTTACGCGACGTTGTGGACCCTATATCCACCCCGTACTAACTCGTCCGCGATTTCGTCGGTGGCCACTGAAATGGTAAGCCCCTAATGACGAATTTGACCGGAGGTTCGGTATTCGGAGATTTGAAAAGAAAGTATTGGAACCTTTCGGTGTCCAATTCCCGGATGAGGGTTCGGTAGTCCTCCAGGGTTGAAACCCGGACGGACATCAAGTTATCCCGGAGTTTGTAAACTACCGCGCTAAATTTTAGTTTTTTGATGATAGATTGTAGGAGATTATAGGGAAAGTTAAGCTCATCGCAGTAAACGTTTACTGGAGTGATCTTAACCTTCTTTTCGGCGGAAGTGTCGACTAGTATAGAAAATTGGTTTTGGGTAGCAACCGGTGGAAGTACCGTGTTGCTAGTTTTGGTGATCAGACTTGTTGGGTCTGATTGAGTGTCCCGGGGTGTTTGTCGGGCACGTTTTCGCCTGCGAGGCTCCTTGAAGCCTTCGCAATCCATAATAAGCGTTGTGTCCATTAAGGACTCAGCGGTGGAAGCGATGGTCTCGAAGTCATCGCAGTGCGAAAAGGAGGATTTTTGCCCAGCGGCCATGATGGCTCACAATGGACTGACAATGGAATTGTGTAATAGAGAAATATGAACAGGTTTGCACCTGCTATTAAGAATTCGGTAAATTGAGAGTCAATAAAAATAATTTTCTATCTATTGAGAAAAGGTATTTCCTCTACGAAGGTTCAAGAGGAACTCCCCGATCAGAGTACTTGCAGTGGTATTGTGTTTTAAAAGGAGATTCGCGCGCGGACGTCGGAGAGCGCCTCAGTTTTAATTTATTTCAAACAAAATGTAATTTTTGAACACGTTCATCTATTTTCATCGACCTTGCTTCCGATTTTAATACAACATTATTACAATTTTAATATAATTTAATTTAAAAAATATATTAGCAGGTTAATTTATTTATTTTTACCACTTATTAAATTATTTAAATAATGCATCATAGCATATTTTATTCATGTGATCAATTCTGAACATCGTTAAACTAATGAATTATGGTAATAATCTTATAGTTTAGAATAATTATTATTCGCAACTTGTGTGCTATAATATTCAAAAAATATACGTAATATATTGGTAATAAGTTTCTAATACTCTAATAGTGTTGAAATATATTTATCGTATCTTCGCCATATAATGCCGCTTTCTTTTCCATATATTTCCAATATGTTTTGAATAAACAAAAATGCATCTTCATCATCTACTTATAAAAAATATAAGTAATATCAGAAAATTACTTTTGAAAATCAATTTAACTTTCTGAAATATTTATTAAGTCTTAAACTGAGTATATTGTAATTATTGTGAAAACATTTTTTTAGTACGTATGCTTTCGCAGTGTGGACGTCGGAGGGTGTCCGCGGCGAACATACTCCGCGAGTGCAAATTATATATATATATATATATATATGGGTGGTTCTCTGTGACATCGAAGATGAAAAAAATAAATATTGCTATAACTGTGGGAATATGTTTTAGAGGTATCCAGTAGTTCTCCTGAATTTTTTCAGATTTTTTCTGGGCCATTATTTTAAGTTACAGAGAGTCAAAGTTGACATTTTAGCACTTTTTTGCATTATATGCCCATTTTCATGAATTTTTAGCTCCCAGGGGATGCATTTTTCACTAAAAACATAAGTATGACTTTTTTTGTAAAATTTACCGAACTTTTCATTAAAAATACTTTTAAAGACATAAATGTATGCTGTCACACTCTTGTAAGCCATTTAAACCTTAAATAGTGAAAATCAGCAATTCTGCTCCGGACTCTGGTAACCTAATACTGTCTAAAAGATGTCTTTTTATAGTCAGAAACTGCCTAAAAATTTCCAGAGTGGGTCTAAATCATTAAGATCACTTATGGTCAAAATATCCGGGAAAAGTGCCCGAAATATTAATAGAAATGTATATTTGTTGCCTTATAACGATGAATCTATTAGCATGATCATTGCAAAAAAATTTATGCACTTACCTTGGAATGGTAGAAAAGTATCTCCACTTGTTTCAGTATCCATCTAATCCCCTGTAAGCTGCTAAAAATACAAATATTATTATAAAATTATAAAAAATTATTTTTTAAACATTTATAATGCTGGATTTTTAGTTTTACATCCCTTACAAGAATTATAATACTAATCTGAAGGATTACTATAAAAGTATCAACATTATTATTATTATTATTCAGCAATACATTGTTTAGATTTCACAAACTTGTCACTGTCACGTTATCATATTACTCATTATAATTATATATCCGTTTTATTTCTATATCTTTTGTATTAAATACGTATATTCAGTTATTGTAATAATGATGTTTATATATTTACAGTAATCCTTCAGATTAGTATTACATTTCTTGTAAGGGATGTAAAACTAAAAATTCAGCATTATAAATGTTTAAAAATTAATTTTTTACATTTATATAATAATATTTGTATTTTTAGCAGCTTACAGGGGATTAGATAGATACTGAAACAAGTGAAGATACTTTTCTACCATTCCAAGGTAAGTGCATAAATTTTTTTGCAATGATCATGCTAATAGATTCATCGTTATAAGGCAACAAATATACATTTCTATTAATATTTCGGGCACTTTTCCCGGATATTTTGACCATAAGTGATCTTAATGATTTAGACCCACTCTGGAAATTTTTAGGCAGTTTCTGACTATAAAAAGACATCTTTTAGACAGTATTAGGTTACCAGAGTCCGGAGCAGAATTGCTGATTTTCACTATTTAAGGTTTAAATGGCTTACAAGAGTGTGACAGCATACATTTATGTCTTTAAAAGTATTTTTAATGAAAAGTTCGGTAAATTTTACAAAAAAAGTTATACTTATGTTTTTAGTGAAAAATGCATCCCCTGGGAGCTAAAAATTCATGAAAATGGGCATATAATGCAAAAAAGTGCTAAAATGTCAACTTTGACTCTCTGTAACTTAAAATAATGGCCCAGAAAAAATCTGAAAAAATTCAGGAGAACTACTGGATACCTCTAAAACATATTCCCACAGTTATAGCAATATTTATTTTTTTCATCTTCGATGTCACAGAGAACCACCCATATATATATATATGGGCATATCTCAGGAACTTTTGATTTCTGTGATGACATGCGGTTTCATGGGTTTATGGTTGAAATCGCTAAACCTGTTGGGTATATTTCGAAAGGAAATATCGTATACTAAGAGTTACTGTAGAGTTTCATTCGATCTGCAGCAAAATCCGCTCGCTGTAAGCCTAAAACTAGCTGAAATACCATTAAGCTAATGTGATGATTGCCAATTTTTTTTTCTATTTCACACTGTAACATTTTTACCATATAAGTTTAGACGCTGAAATTTTTTTATAATAATCTTTAGTATATAAGTATTATAAAAATGTATTTCAGGTAAGTGTACCATTCATAGATTAGATTTAAAAAATCAATAAAATAGTGATTCTGGATTTTTGAAGTTTAACTAAATTTTCTATTTTTTTAACGTTACTTTTTTGCCGTTTGATTTTTGAAAACGGCATCTAAGTAATATATTCTATATAATATACTCTTAAAAATGACACTAGAATTAAATGTGTGCCTTCAATGCAGCCAGAGTTAAAAGTACTCGAAATTCAGTTTCTCGCGCGAAACTCAAGTGAAAAAATCAATTTTTTAGCCGGCACACGTTTTTATTGACGTGTAGATGGTGTTTTATACTAGAAAACGATTGTTCTATACTTGTACAGTATGTTCATAACTTGGTAAGTGTACTGGTAGAGTATGATCTAGGTATCGAGGCGAAAGTTTCCAAAGGTTATAGTTGTCGTCGTAAGTAGTTATGTAAAGGAACGGTATCTCTGATCTCCAACTGTCCCGTTTTGTTTGTACACATACAAGTTTTAAAGTTGTATGGTGAATTTGGTAAATAATGTACGACCATCGTGATTTCCTTGTATTATACACTCTTGTCAGTCGTGGAATGGATATCATGGAGTGAACATCAGTTACACGTGCTCAGTGATTAAAGTTGGAAATCATAACTCAATGTGTCAAATTCTTGTTGATCAATATTAAGTACTCGTAAGTGGTTACTTGTAGAAGGGATACTCACGTCATTTTGTCGAATAACATCTTGGTCAGAATTATCTTTAAATTGTTTCCACATTTGAAATAAAACTATTTCACTTGATGAAAGTACACCTTTCTCATAAGCTTTAGTAAATGTAATTAAAATATGTTCTGATAAATATGCTTCAATATTTAAAAAATTGTGTCTTTAAACTGTCAGTTTTAAATGTTTCTAAGTTATTCTTCATTAATTTACGTCTCTGTCATATACATTTTGAATAATTAACACTACTAGGATTGAACGGATACAATCCAGATTTCGAAAGCTTTCTTAATTACTAGAGGATAGTTAGCTTTAATAAAAGCAGCATTAAAAAGTGGTGGGAAATTAGACTTTGTAATAAGCTTATTAGACACTTGAGAATGTTCTGCTACTGTTGCCTGTCAAAATCTTTTGTGAGATCTAAATATGCCTACATCACAAGGCTGCAAAATATGTGTTGCATTAGGATATATACTATACAAAATAATTTTATTGGCTACGCAAAAATTATGTAACTCTAAATTTATGTGTCATGAATGAACATCAAATAAAAATAATACAGGAAATGTTATTTTGTCCGCAATAAGTTGATTATAAAATCCACCTTTTATATAATTATTAAAGGCATCGGTATTCATCCAACCTTTGGGACTGTGTCCAATCACGAACCCTTCTAGTACTGAAGCTGCAACGTCCTATGATGCTCTACTTTTAGATAATACTTCTGTGTTTTTCAGTGCTATGTCTGGATGCCGTCTTAAAAAAAGCTTAAACCATTTTTCTCTTGGCATATTTTCCTTGAAAGGACTAGGTTGAGGAGCTTTCTCAGGCATACTTTTTACAGCTGCATTTACAATCTTAGGGTGCATTGGGTATCCAATCCTAGCTTTTTAAATAATCCACTCTTTTAACATTCATTCTTCTTTGGTAGTGAATATTGTTGATGGATCCATTTTTTTAATTGTGGGATTGTTTTCGCACAATTTATTTATTAAAGTACCTTTCGGTATTTTGTACTCCGTAGACGCTTTATTCGCACTCATTACCTTAGATTACACCATTCATATTACATTATACGTTTCTTTTTTGTACATTATTTTTAATTTCACTACATTTATTAGAGTTTGTTTTAGTAGAGAGCTCTTGTTTCCTCATTTTGATATTTCTAACCTAAATTACATGACACTGTTAAAGGAGCGGTCAATCACTGGGTGTGTTGCACGTACCGTCCGTCAATATTTGACTGAGCGGTCAATTACTAGTCGTGCATTTAAGTTTTACGTACCAATGAATGATCGCTTATAAATGTAATAAAAAAATTATTTCTTGACCTTATGAAAATGTTAAATTGTATTTTAATGAATAATTATAATATTAGAAACAATTCTAATTATCTAACGTATAAAAATATCAATTAATTAAATAGAAATATATAGTTTTTAAAACTGCCTAATAATGCGGATTTAGTAAAGATTCAAAGTGAAAACGCTAAATTATTGATCAAAAACAGTTGTGACGAAAATCGTCACACAATCTATTCACGAAGAATAGAATATTTAAATTCGCGAATTGTAAGTCGTCGGAGTCTTTCGTATGTCAAGGCCAACCGACGACACTTGTTTGTTTTTCTACGAGTGTATAATTACGCGCGCGACTATACGTAGGGATGAGAATGCGAAAGAGTGTGTGAGTCTCCCACTCTCATCCCTTTTTCGAGAATTAGGCGATCACTTAATCAGTGTGTAATAATCCGTCGATAGGGATTATTACTGTACTGCTCGTGAGTGCCGAGAGTACACCACACCCACCTCTGTATTAAGCTCTGTGAACGGTTGTTCCGGAGCACAGCGAAGTGCGGAGACCCGGGTGCAAGTACACGTGTGTCCCGTGAGTTTAAGTTCTGTCTGTGTGTGTGTCAAAGGACGGGGTCGTGCGTGGGTGATACCGCGGATCGCGGCTCCCCTTATCTAGGAGGTGGACCAGTCGCCAAGGATCGGCTGGGCCATCCATGAGGAGCGTCACCCTTGTGTGTGTGTACATCGAGAGTGTGTTCGGGTACGACGGTACTCGAACAGCGGTTCCTGGGAGTGAAACCTGTCGCAGGCGAGGATCTCGATCCGACAGGTTTCCCGGGACTTCCACCCACACGTATTTATATTGTCGCGGCACACGGACTGGATGGCCATTTTGTTAAATTAAATTTCAAATAAATGAAATATTTACTTTTATTTTAACTTTGTGTATAATTATTGTTCTCCCCGCTCCCGCCGACATCTTCTTAATTCAAAATATATTTTGTCGAGGCAAGGAGGATCGCCCGATTCCTCCACACCGTTCGTCCCAGCGAACTCGTATTCCTGGCGACAGCCCGCAGTTTGCGACAACAGAAGTTAATTTTGTACGCGGTATTGGGCAACGCGGACCAACGGTTAATTTTAGTTATTAAAAAAATAATTTAATTTACCGGGTACGCGAATACCACGTCACACAGTTTTTAATGGATCAAAAGTTTTTAATTGCGTAAGAGCTGTCCTTACTGTTACCGAATGAAACAAACTTTGAATACTAGAATTGGCATAACAAGAAACGAAATCAGAATTAGGTATTCCAAAAATATTCCAACAGCAGTCTTTCTTTCAAATAATTTAAATATGAATTTTCATCACCAATTCATCACCATTTTCCGTCTGGAATTGCAAATTCTTTAAAATCATTATGATCTCCACTTGAAACGAGGAGGCGATCTGTGGGTCTTGTTGCTTTGAGAGACATCATTGTTGCCTCTCACCTCAGCTGTATGGCAACTCGCTTTCACGGATTTTAACGTATCTTCAAGAATCTTTGTGAACTGTTCCAAAAGATCCGGTTGGGTCGGTTCACTCGTTTCCTTGGCTACGCTTGCTACCTTGGGTTTAGCGTTCGGCCGCTTCTTATTCCTCGACTTATAGGCTAATTCAGACAGCATTAAGTCTTCTTCTGCAGGAGACGGCCGACATAGCTTTTCTCGCTGGAGTGTTTGCTCGGCGTCCAACGTAAGAAATTCTGGATCGAACTGGTTTCAACTCTCTTGAACAACTGTTGAAGCTGAGGTAGCATATTGTGGTACAGATGATCAAACTGGCTCCGCTCATCGGGAATAGGCTTGAGCTTACGCATTATCGCAATCGAGCAGGTAATGTAATCTCTTACCGGCTCATCTTCGCCTTGCGTGCGAGCGTTAGACTCCTCGATGAGCCGTTGTTGATAACTCTGGCCCATCGCGTACCACATCTTGGCATATCTTACAAAATCTTGCCATGAGAGCCATCTATCCTTCACGGTCCGATACCACTTAGCTGCATTATCGGTGAGAAGCTCTGATAAGGACGGTAACACCTCGTCCTCGCTGAGGTTGGCGAGTATTCTGCAATCCTCTACTCGTGCAAGAAACGCTTCAATACTCTGGCTTTTGTATCCAGAGAATCGAATTCCCCACTTACGAACAATTGCGCCGACATCGCGCACTATCCCGGTCGATCTAATTGTGGATTGGCCGGTTACGTTTGAGTCCATTCGACTAGGATAGGGAGAGCTAGAATGTGGAGGCTGACCTTGTCTCCATATCTCACCCCTCCGCAAAGCTCCTCTAGCAGATGCTTGAGGCGCTTGAGAACCATCGCACTCAACCTGCACTTAACGTGGTCTTTCGTCCGTATCGTCCAGTGTATGACACGTATATGTATCCTGGAATCGGACATGCTGGTTCGGCTCTCGGTTTCTGTTGGCGGTCGTTCTCTGTGTACTATCGTACACTTGAGTCTTCAAATCTTTTACCCGTGTTGACAAGATGGCCTGCTGTTTCAACTGCTCTCTCAATATCGCAGCAAACGTTGCTGGTATTTCGAACTGTGCGCCGCCTGTAGACACTACCGTAATCCACTCTTCTCCATTAGCTTCTTGGCTGGAGATTTCGGATTGTTGATCCTCTGCACGCTGATCTACCTCAGTATTTGCGTCTGTATCTTGCCCTTCTATATCTGGAACGTCCAGTGCAAGAGTCTGTTGTAAAACTTCTACAACAGCTGGATCAGAATCCGGACCAGGTATTGTCGGATTCTGGGCGAACATAGCCTCGAACCAATCCGACCTCCGCCTATTTCGCCTTTTCCGATCCACCAACAGAGCCGTACAATTCCCCATTAACCACCGTTGGAGACGCTCGGCTCTCTTATAACTTGGGCCGTTAATTCGCATCTCCAATGACTCAAGACGAGCCCTTATCTGTTCACCGAATTGAGTATCAATCCAGTTATCGATTTGGTCAGTCATCGATTCTGCCATATTATCTTAAAACTATCGTCCATTTATTAAAAAAAATTTTTAAAATCGCTTCCGCAGGTACCTGTGCAAGGTTTGTGTATTCAACACAAGGTGGCGTTAAACTACTAAATTATTGGGTCACTGTATTGAAGAATGTGATATTTTCCCCTTTTAAATAAACAATTTACGCTCACCGCTTTGAAACTTGCTTGTAAAAATAAAAAAATTTTATAATTTTGACATTTATTTAACAAATAAACTAAATTTCACTTTCAGTTTAAATTTGTTATATGCGTTCCAGTCTAATTTATTTCAAAATATTGTACCCGATTTTCAACGAAACCAAAAAAAAATTTTGTACAATAAATAAATCAAATGAAATATTAAACAATAAAAAATTTCTTCAATCCGATAAAATGAAAAAAACCGGATTATCCTCGGCTCTCGGTCACCAACGCACGTAAATATACTTAAAAATAAATAAACTCATCAATAAACTAATAAATAAATTAATAAATAAATATACTCTTACCTAACTATATAGAATATCCAACGCAGTGACCTCTTACAATCACGTGTTACATAAAAAAAAAATCAAATTCAATTTTTATTATGATGCGAGAGCCGATACGCGTAGTCAAAATTATAATTTAAGCAAATTTCAAAAATTACACCCTTGCACAGGTGTTAACAATTTTTATAAGTCGAAAAATTACGTTCGATAATTTTCCGACTAACCTATACGGAATCAGGGACACCTATTTTAAATCACGGACCTCAAACAATTCTATCTCGTGTAAACAAATAAATGTGAAATTATTATAATTTACGTGTGTCAACAATTATCAAAAAGAAATTTTATTATTGTCGATTTCGGATTTCTTCCGCATAAAAACAAAAAAAAACGAAGAAAATCCGATACAATTATCTAAATTATTGTCAAACACAATAATTTATTAATTGAAATTAATTGCAATTCAATTAATCCAATTGTCGACAATAATTAATACATTAGTCAACGTAACTAACGTATTAATCACTAAACACACGTAAATCAACCGAGCATACGTATAAATAATTCAATTCCGGTCCGTTCCTATTTTCTTGTTGTGCGCCGTGTACGCGCAATCAACTACCCTAACGTCTAGAGACTTTATTCTTTACTTAGTTGAGCGCCATGTAACGGTGTGCTTGCCTAGGGGAAAAATCATCGAGTCACCCGTATCATAACTACATAGATCGTGGCGTACAAACCTGACTAGTATCGCCGACTTGGTATCTCGTACTCGATGCTTAAACCAAAATATATATCTATATATATGATGTCTACAAATATTTCCCGCGTAGCGGCTGCGGTTACCTGTCCGCACACTTGCCGTTAAAGTTATTTGGAAATCGTGCTTCGGTTTCCAATAACGGCAGGTAAATTAATAATTTTTCCTAGAATGGACCGCGGAAAGAAAATAATATGTGAGTTCGAGAGAGCACGTATACTTATATTCGGCTCATAGAACAACGGAGGAATATCTATAAGCGACGGTTTTAAATATATGAATTAACACGATTTGACATACAACTAAATATGAACAGTTTTATTAGTTTTTAGAATCAAATGTGATAGATACTAAATATAAAACAAATATCGTTTGAGGTCAACGCACGCTCGAGAGTTAAGTCGTAATCGTCGGCTCAATGCGGGGGGAAAGAAGGTTACGCGAACTGACTCTCTTAAACTACGAACAACCGTGATAAAATTAATTTATTCGCTGTAATTATCGCTCGCGTGAAAAGTGGTACCACTTACTTTTTATTCTATCCGTATCGCAGAGGACTTGTCACGGAGAAACAGCTCTCTCTCTCTCTCTCTCTCTCTCTCTCACTTGCTTGTGGCTGCCCTGGAGACAGGATCAATCCTCAACCGCAGATTAATTCGCGTCGTGCGTATATTAAATACAACTAATAAAATGTCACGCAGAAAAACTCTCGGAAAATATCGCGTAAGCCGAGACGTTAACAGCCGCACGTGTCGACGCGATCTCTCGACAACGTACCGGTCGTCCTGCGCGCCCAACCGCTCTCTCTCTCTCTCGAATTGCCGATTTTTGTTGCGCATCGGCCGTTCGAGTCGTTGTCTATATCTATATCTATATATAGCGCTCGTAATTACCTACCGAATTTGGTAATGATAAGTAATATCACTTACCTATACAATATACATACATATATATCATTTTAATTATTATTTCAAATGACGTATTCTAAGAAAATGTTTACTTTGTGGAAACTATTTTACAGGTGTAAACTTTTTACCGGAAAACATTGAAAATTGCATATCATTTTGTAATCTTCAATAAAAAATTAGAAAAATAATCATATTACAGCACAGACTAGTATAACAAAATAAAAAATGTTACTACGGAAGAAGATTTTAAAGAAGAGGAAAATGTAGTGTACAAACTACTAGTCAATTAGCGGATAATAAAATTTCTGATGAACAAATTGTCTCGCTTAGATGCAGATTTTGGAAGCGAGTCTGATAATAGTAATATAAAATTTAAATACAATTAATATAATTATAGATTTTATATTAAAATTATTAAGTTTACATATAAAAAAGTTTTTGAATATTTCATATAGATAAAGCTCCAGAAGTGTCTATAAAAATACTAAGGTTAAGTAAGGAAGAGTTAGCACAAATTGAGATTCAAATCAAACAAAAACATGATCAAAATATTAAAGACCATCCAAATACTACAGAAAATGTAAATGTAAGACACAGTAAATTGTACAAGTACTAAGAGAAATGATAGACTACTTCGTTTAAAAGAGCAGAAACTTGATAATACATCTAAGCAAACAAATAAATAAAATATGTGTGTCATCTACGGGTCAAATTGCAAATTTCAATATCTTTAAAAATTCTCTTAATTAAAAACTTATATTCCTGCTCTTCTTTATATTCTGCAAAAAGAAATTTAATAATAAATATCAGTAAATTATTAAAGTGAATTAAAAGTAATTTACCTTGGATAAGTTGGAGGGTAATACGGAGGGTAAGGTGTTGGAGGAATATAGTTTGGCGGCAGTACGATGGATGCACTCGAAAGGGCTGTACCCCTCTGAGCCAATACCTCCTGCACAGCATCTTTGATATCGTTTTTTAAATTTTTTTCTTCTTTTTCTTTTTTTAAAGATTCCACTTCTTAAAAAAGAAATATAAATTATAAGTAATTATCAAAATGGAACAATACTTTTAAATAATTTAAAAATTTGATAATTCAGGTAACAGCTATATGAAATACAAATTATTATAATTGTATACTAATATATTTATTTGTTTATACCTTTTGTAGATCAGCCACTTGTTTATACAGAGGATTATAAGGCATTCCCCTGTAAATACCCCTGCCTCGATAAAATTTCACACTAAAATTACTTCTGTAGGAAAACCACTGGTTTGCATACCCATAACGCTAAAATAGAGAATAAAATACATATTGCTGTGATATACAGTGGTAAATATAAACAAAATATAAATAATAATTTATACAGAAGGGTCAGCTGCTCCAGCACCAGCAGGATGTTGTTACTCTTGCGGATTCTGCCCTTGATCAAAATTCGGGATTGCTCCCTGCATTTCAGCATGATTAGCATTATTTGGAGCAGGGGGTGCCTGCTCCATTGGTGCTGGTGGAGGAACATTAAATGGGGGCCTATAAAAATTAGGCCCTGCAGCTCTATAGCCGTAATTGTACTGCATAAAGAGATTATAATTATAAACTCCTCCACGATATGCCCTTGCTCTATAGCCACCTTGATCACCTAGAAAAGGCATACACTGGTACAATACATCAGGTATCTGTATAACAGCAATATCATCTGCAATACATAAATTAAAAATAAGAACTTTATAATTCTTTAAATAAATATAATTATATAATAAACAAAATATCTTATCGTTATTTTGGGGACAATCTCCCAATGTTCCGAAAAAGTAATAAATTAGAAATTGGAACGCAATGTAACAAGTTCGTTCAACACAAAATTACAAATAGAAACAAAAATTGCAAAATGTATAAGAAATCTGTAAAAATAATAATAGATGTGCAATGCTCATTAAATATGCGTATTAAATGTAATTAATCAGTGATTACGGATTAATTAAAAACCTTTCGTCTTATGCAGTACAATTCGATTACACTTGAACGTAACTGCAGTAAGTGGAATAACGTAGAAAATATATTATTATAAACAAATGTCTCCCTTACAACATCAATTTCTGAATATTCATTCTTATTACTACTAACAGTACAGATATTGATTAAAATATTACTTACGCAATTAGTATATACAATAACAATTAGCTTAACGCACAGAAATCCTTCTATATTATTTATTATCGTTATATGCCACTTAATTAGAGCGTCAAAATAGACAACTGTTTAAAATTATTAAGCAATGTAATACCTGTTACAAACAATTTACCGGCATATTCAAATCATTTCGGTACCAATTGGGACTGTTACATACAGTGTACGAACTGGAATTACATTATATACAAGCTGTGGAAGTACCGACAGGTATAATTATTCATCAAACAAAATAAAAAATCATTTAGCAATTGTTATAAACAATTTTTCGGCTGGAAATCGTATTTATAGCTCCTACTATTCTTTACCGTACCCACTATATGATCCCCTTTTACATACACCATCCAAACCAGATTATCTACAAACCATAGAAATACCAAAAGCATCATTAATCAACCTTTAAAAATTATTAATCAATTGTTATAATCAATTTACTCTCTCAAGTCAAAACTAAGCGCATATTATTCCTTTTAAATTACCGACTTGGACCTATATACAATACAGACACTATATCCAAGCTAGATTATATACAAACCGTTAAATTATCAGCTAGTATTATTACCCAATCATGATAAATTGTTTACCAACTATTATAAACAAATTTTTGGCTCGAATCGCTTTTAGCGTCTTATATTTCTTCCAGTGTCGATAGTACTTCAATTACAGACTCCCTCAATTCTAGATTATCTACAAACCGTAAAATTATCGGCTGGTATTATTATCCAATCGAGAAAATTGTTTACCAATTGTTATAAACAATTTACTGGCTCGAATCGCTTTGAGCCTCTTATATTACTTCCAGTGCCGATAGTGTACCTCTTTTTACTGACACTACCGTGAAAGTATCAGCTGGTAATATTACCCAATCATGAAAAATTGTTTACTAATTGTTATAAACAAATTATTGTTTCGAATCGCTTATAGCGGCTTATATTTCTTCCCATGCCGATAGTATCTCAATTACAGACTCCCTCAAATCTAGATTGTCTACAAACCGTAGAATTATCAGCTGGTATTATTATCCAATCGTAAAAGTTTTTTTACCAACAGTTAGCTCGTTATGTACACCAACAAAGCTAGCTTATTTATAAACATAGGTGGTGGCAACTGTAACATTATTCAATCAATGAAAATTATTAAGCAACTGTTATAAACAATTTACTGGTACAAGTTAGAAGTAGCGCCTAATAATACGTACGGTATACCGATTAGCACACTTTTACACATGTCATCAAGATAGGACTATATATAACAGTGGAATACCAACAGGTATTATTGACCAATTTAAAAAAATTTATTTATCAATCGTTATTACCAATTTATCAGCTTAGATCGCATTTGGCGCCTAATAATCGTTACAGTACCTATTATGATTTCTTTTCGGTGGGTAATCGAAACTAGCATATTCGTAAAGAGTTAAAGTATCAACAGATATTATTTTCCAACAAAACAAAAGTTTCTTTCTTGTTTTTTAATATTTTTCTTTGGAGTTATCCACATGGATATGAATAAGAAATCTTTGACCTATTGTGATGGTTTAAATAACAATTTTGCGATATGCGTTGGAATAAGGAATAGCGGAATTGTGCAGAAGATTATTTAAGGAATCTTAGTGTAGTTGTTTATTGTAAATATTATTGTCTGCTTTATTTGATTTTATACTTCTTTTAAATCCCTTTATCATTTTTTTGTGTTATAAAACGGATATTGTAAGGTAAACTTTATTTTATTTATAATCTATTAAAAAGAAACTTTATAACCCTGTTGAAAAGAACCACGTGGTAAACCACGCGGTTTTACCACGTGGTTTTACCACATGGTTTACTGCGTGGTTGGTCGTGGTTACCACGTGGTATGGGTGTAAATATGATTTTAGAATAATAGTGTAATGGATGCAAATTCAAACAACTTACAGGATTGCAATAAAGAAATAAGAAAGGTCAAAAACTTTACATGGTAAAACTGCGTAGTAAACCACGTAGTAAAACTAAGGTAGTGGTTACAACGTAATGTTCCCCGGGTTGTAATTAAATTATTTATTTAAATATTGTAAGATTTTAATTAAATTATATAATTAACAATAACAAAATATATAAGACCAAGAAGTTTCACGCGACATAATCGTGTGGTAAAACCACGTGGTAAAACCGCGTAGTAAAACCACGTGATAGAAGCTTGTGGTAATCCACGAGGTAATAGATTTTAAAACTATGTGATTTTTTTACATAATTATTGGAATTTCCTTGTCGGAAGAAATACCAAATTGTTAAAAATATATGTTAACAATAATAGTATATCTATATACTTACTTTTGGTCCGTAGAAGTCTATAAAAATTTTGTTTATATTTTTTTCTCTGTAGTTTTACATGAAATTGAATTAATTGAATGGAAAATATTCTACACCCTAGCGGAAATAATCATATTCGTATAATGTTTATAAATACTTAATAAAAGTTATTAGCTTTTATTAGATTTTCATAACACTTTATAAAGTGCGGATTTTGGACTCTAGTAATAGTTTAAAAAATTTGGTAATGTTTATAAGATTTTATTAGTTATTTTTAAAATTTCGTAAATATTTCTAAGCTTGATTAGGTTTTATTAGATTTTTGTATTTCGAAAATATCGTGAAAAACTAATATAGTAACTGTTGCATTTTCCTGTATTTAACTGTTTTTAGCTGTTTCTAAGTGAAGTATGCAAAAAAACAGAAGCTATTAATAAAAGATTGCTATTGATAAATATTCATAAAAATTCTGAATACTTATTTACTGTATATAATAATTTAAAAAAGTTATTAGTAGTTATTAGCTTTTTTAAGCTCGCACATTTCTTTTGCTTTTGAAAAGAAACCTAAAAGCTAATAAAATCTAGCAAAAGCTAAGAAGAGCTAATAAAAGTTACAAATTCTTATTAACTATTAATGGAGTCCAAAATCTGCATATTATAAATTGATTATAAAATTTATTAGCTTTTCTCAGCTCTTTCTGGAAAAATAAATTTCCGTCTGGGCAGGTACGAACTTTTTAATTATAATAAATAATTAATAGTATCATAACTCTTACAAAATTACGATGTAAAATATTATTACTTCGGAGGATATTATGTCAATTTTTTGATAAAGTAAGTACAAAATTAGTTTTATAAAGAAAGTAGATGTATAATTGAAAGATTAATAATGTTAATTGCAATTCGCAAATAAATATTGTATTAATTTACTAATGTAGTGTAATTTGATTGCTAAATCCTTTCTTATCCATAAATACTAAGTATTTTACTACTTGATTTCAACCTGTGCTTTACCACGCGGTTTCACCCCGTGGTTTTATACCTCATGGTTTTATCACGTGGTTTTATTACGCGGTGTGCCCTTGTCTGGGATAGTTTAATCTTTTACATTAAGGATAAAAATATAATTTAATTACAATCCTATGAGTAGTCCAAATTCGTATTTTTTACAATTGCCTGCTAAAACAATTTTTACACTTACCACGTGGGTTTACCACGTGGTTTTACTACGAGGTTTACCCTTATCTGGGTTGGTTAAATCTTTTACGCTAAGGATAAAAGTGTAATTTAATTAAAATCCTATAAGTAGTCCACATTCTTTTTTTAGAATATTCTAAAATAATTTTTACAATTTTACAACGCGGTTTTACCACGCGCTTTTACCACGTGGTTTCACCATACGGTTATATCGCGTGAAACTTTATGGCTTTATATATTTTGTTGTTGCTAATTATATAATTTAATTAAAATATATAATTTAATTACAACCCTGGTAAAATCACTACTGGTTGTAACCACACCTTGTAAACTTTTTGACCTTACTTATTTGAATGATACGGTATTAAATATCTAATTTTTTATTGCAATCCTGTAAGTTGTTCGAATTTGCATCCATTACACTATTATTCTAAAATCATATTTACACCCATACCACGTGGTAACCACGTCGAACCACGCGGTAAACCACGTGGTAAAACCACATGGTAAAACCGCGTGGTTTACCACGCGGTTCTTTTCAACATGGAATATTTGATTTGTTTTCTCTTTTTGTACATATATTTACTGGTATATTTGAAGAATGTGCATTTCTTTACATTTGTAAACTTGTTAGTAAATGTAAAAGAATTTTGGACTGTTCTGCAAAAGTAATATTTTTTATATATATATAATATTACTATATATAAATGAATCATTGTCAATTACAAAATTGCATTTATTTTTGGCATAGCATACATTGTGAAAATTTTTTTTTTTCACATTTATTAATCTTATATTTCATACTAATACACTGTAGAAAATTAATAAAAATGTTGATTAAATCTTGAAGCTCTTTAAATATTGTCTCTATCGCAAGTTAAAAGAAAGTTTGTAAACATGTATAATATGTAATACAAAGTTTTGTATAAAAATATTATACGCTTGAAAGACTTGATGTAAATAAATAACTATTTTAATATTTTTAATTTTATTTTGGTAAGTTTATTTGGGTATCATATATTTTCTATTATTGTGTTTTTTATATTGTACGTTTTGAATTTGTGTAGTGTAATGTATTATAGATTCAATATATTCTTTGTGTATTTTTAAGAAGTTATCGTTAAGAATAACTATTTATTAAAATATCTTTTATTTCATCATATACTTAAACTACAAAAGCTCTAAGTAAACAAATTATTAGTCCATTCTTTAACCTTTAGATTGCCGGCATAGCTCATATATGAGCCACCTGTGACCTTGACAACTACTCTAGAGATATGAGGTGTTTTTATGTATAAATTTTGCACATCAAAAATATCAATTTACAAGGCAAAAATGCCGGCAGTCTAAAGGTTAAGAAGCTATCATTTTGAATAATGATTTATTAGTCTTTATCGCTCATAATATACTATAAGTATAAGTATATGTAACACTTTAAATAAATGGTTTATCCAATAATTGATATCAATTTAATATAAATTTTGATTTTATCACTTGGTATTTTTTAATATCAGTTGAATAGAATTTATCGATCTTCCCAAGTCAGAGGTGTAGGTAAAATGAAATTTTAACACATTTTTCTTTTTTCGTAACGTTTCGGTAGACAATGCTACCCTCTTCAGACTGTATAAAATTTATTAATTTCGATTAGTACATCTCAGAATATAATGTAAACCGGGAACGTAAATGAAAAAAATTAAAAAATATACCTTTTAATATCAATATCGTACAATGTTTACAATATTATTTCGCCGCAAGTCGATTTAAATTTTCGCTTCTTTTTCCTCATTCTAAACACGAGGAAACGTCAAACAGATGTATACACGACGAAAATTTCTGCTGTATATGAAACAATACCAGATTCGTGCTTTCTTATATAGGGATAATTAGTAAGTTTGTGTTTATATTTTTTCTATTGATGACGCATGATCAAGGTTGTGTACAATACGTTTGATTTCAGATAAATTTAAATTTAAAGGCTTTTCATTCTATATATAATTTGCGAATACTGTTTATTTAATTTAATTGAGTCTTCTTGTTTGTTTATTGAATGTTTTTGTAAATTTATGTGTACCATTTCAGATGCAATTCTTTTTCCGTAATTCGGTTCTTTATCTAAAATCTTAAAATTTTGCCAATCAAAATCGTGTTGATTATTTTGTACGTGTTGAAAGATCATAGAATTTTTGTTCGTTTTATGTTCATTTATTCGGGTAATTATTTGTCTTTTTGTTTGTCCTACATACGAAGCATCACAATTGTTGCAATTTAATTTATATACTATGTTATTTTGAGTTTTTCTATCAGTTTTATCTTTTCCTTTAATTATGATATTACTTAATTTGTTTTCAATAATTGGAATTGTTTTTATTCCGTGTTTTTTAAATTCTGATGATACTTTTTCATAAAAACCATTTAAGTAAGGTAGTGTTATTGTTGTTTTGTAGTTATTGTTTTCATTTCTATAGTGGTTAGTTGTCTGTTGATTTAACACTGCAAGTCGTTTTTTAACGTATCTATTTATAAATTTTTTTGGATAGCTATTTTTTATTAAATACTCTTTTATTTTATTGATGTTTTGTTTGTGGTAATTTTTATCTGAAAGTTTAGTTGCTCTATCTACTAAGTTGTAAACCATCGCAATCTTTTGTGAAATTGGATGAGCTAAATCGAAATTTAAAAACCGTGC
Organism: Theocolax elegans; assembly: GCA_026168455.1. NCBI lineage: Eukaryota > Metazoa > Arthropoda > Insecta > Hymenoptera > Cerocephalidae > Theocolax > Theocolax elegans. Next base: position 1,017,883 of record JANSJX010000009.1, on the reverse strand, counting down.
CGAGAAAGTTGGTTGTGTATAACAGTCTGTTATAATTTTATTGTCTTTTTTATTAGTAATGTATCTAAAAAGCTGATTTTATTGTTCTGTTCAATTTCATAGGTGAATTTTAGTTTTGGGTCGTAGGAGTTGAAAATGTGTAACATTTCATTAATTTTATCTGTAGGAATGCATGTTATTATGTCGTCTACATATCTATAATAAAAAATGGGTTTAAAACTTAATTTGTTCAAACATTCAGTCTCTAGATCTTCCGTAACTATATCAGCGAATAAACCTAATGTTGCTGCGCCCATAGGTGTGCCATCTGTTTGTTTAAAGTATTTATTGTTAAATTGAAAATATGTATTGTTAATTAGGTATTCAGATGCATTTATTATTTCTCTTATTGGTATTTCTGTCTTTTGTATAATTTGACTACACCTTCTTTCTATGCTTTTTCTTATTAATGAACAACTTATGTTTGTAAACAAAGATTGAGCGTCTAGGCTAACAAGAGAATATTCGCTCGGTATATTTATGTCTTTAATTTTATGTATAAATTCAATGCTATTTTTTATATATGATTTCGGTTTCGATATGCAGTTAGAAAGGATTTTATATAACTGTTTGGATAAAAATTCAGTTGGTAATCCTATTGTAGATACTATTGGTCTCAAAGGTACATTTTCTTTATGTATTTTTGGCAAACCGTAACATTTTGGCAGTGAAGTGTTAGTTTGTGTTAAACGAGTAGAATTGTATTTTTTATCTAAGAATCCGTTATCATTCCATTTTTTGAGAAAATTATAAGAATTAATAAATTATAAGAATAAGAAATTATACGAATCTGGTATTGTTTCATATACAGCAGAAATTTTCGTCGTGTATACATCTGTTTGACGTTTCCTCGTGTTTAGAATGAGGAAAAAGAAGCGAAAATTTAAATCGACTTGCGGCGAAATAATATTGTAAACATTGTACGATATTGATATTAGAAGGTATATTTTTTAATTTTTTTCATTTACGTTCCCGGTTTACATTATATTCTGAGATGTACTAATCGAAATTAATAAATTTTATACAGTCTGAAGAGGGTAGCATTGTCTACCGAAACGTTACGAAAAAAGAAAAATGTGTTAAAATTTTTTTTTTTACCTACACCTCTGACTTGGGAAGATCGATAAATTCTATTCAACTGATAATTTAATATAAAGTCTTTCACTTGTGGAGATATTAATAGAAATCATAAATTAAGTTATACATTATTCAACTTGTTAATTTAAGTTTTGTTGTCATTCTTTCAGCGAGTTAACTACTGCTACTCATTTTGATTCAATCTGTTGAGTCATTAAATTAAGGCAATATCAATACTTAGCTGTAATAGATTTGCAACAACTGTAAGATTTTAAATTATCGATATTTGTCAAAACTTAGCCATTAATCGAACAATATTATTTTAATAGTAGATATGTTTATAAACATTTAAACATTAGTATACATCTAACATTGAAGTATATTTAAAAATACTTGATAGTGTCCATTAATTTAATATTTAAATTGTTTTCGTTACCTTTAAACTTTGACAACCACTGTACAATTAATGTTCAAATAGTTTTTGTACGATATTTTTTAAAAATAAAATATTCAATTGCATTATATACATTCTTTGAAGTAGTTTAATGCTTAATATTATGTAGTGTTACGTCATAAGACGTATATTTTTAAAACACAGAGTTTCGTAAATGACCTGGATATTATAGCAATGAATCGAAGAGTCAAAATACAAACTCAGCGATTTGTTAAATGAGATCACTGTAATATTTGACTAAAATTTGTAAACTAATTTTATAATTTACAAATAATCTTTTACAATAAATGGAAGATGTTGACCTATAATCAATGAGTTAGAATTACGTGTCGGCTCGTCTCTCAAATACGAAAAGTTAAGAGTACTAAAGTTAAAATAAGAAAAATCAATTGTAATAGATACAGATGCTTATTTACACTATATAAATAGTACTTTTAAAGATATTTTAACGTTTATCATTTTTCTCTCAAATTTAGCCAAATCATTTTTAGGAGCTTGTTCATAGCTATTATTCCTAGCTAAAATGGCCCATTTTTCTTAGTCTACTTAAAATTCCAAAAGCATTTTTGATGTTCAGGAAAGGTTTGTAAACTGGAATGAAAAGCATGAAATGGGCAGGAAAGGTTCGAAAAAGCGTTTCATCGCTGTACACGACCTGGCCAATCGTCCTAGTTAGTTTATAGATTGACATGAGATCGCTACTCAGTAAATGGCTACAAAATTTTTGTTGATTCCACTAGGGTTATGATATAATCTATAAAGGAAATTATTGTAAAATATACTTCAAGTTCTTACCTGTCTAATGGCGGGTATTAAATTTCTTAGTTTTGTAATTAATCCGAGTAATAGATAAAGAAAGAAAAACAATTATCTCGGGTTCTAATTAAGATGCAGTAATTTTTTTTCAAAAAACGTAGAAAAATATGAGTAATCCTAATATCTCTAATACAAAATCTCACGTGAGAGCTCATGCCAAAATCTCATGTGATTTTGCACTCGGAACGCTGCTCAAACTTCCGAAAAAATAAGAAATCAATTTAAGAGTCACTTTTTTAGTGATAACACCCCACAGATAAGTTCAAAAATTAAGGTTTTAAAGCGATTCAGACATATTTATGATTTTTTTAAATTTATCATGTGAGATCTCACGTGAGAATTTTTTCTCACATGATATCTTACCTGAGTTCTCACGTGAGATCTCACGTGAGAAATTAAAAAAAATCATAAATATGTCTGAATCGCTTTAAAACCTTAATTTTTGTGCTTGTCTGAGGGATGTTATCACTAAAAAAGTGACCCCCCATACTATTAAATTGATTTCTTTTTTTGCGGAAGTTTGAGTAGTGTTCTCATTGAAAAGTCACATGAGCTTTTAGCATCCCCGTCGAAAAAAAATAACTGAAAATTTAACTAAAGAATTACTTAAAAATTTAGTTAAAAAGAAAGCTATTATCAGTTAAATTTTCAATTACAAGAATTCAAATTTCTCAGAATAATATTTAATTAAAAATTTGATTATTATTAGCTATATTTTTAACTCAATATTTAAGTAAATGTTTTGTTGCCCTTAAAACAAAAATGCAGTTGATAATTCAGTTAATTAAATATTTAATTGAAAATGTAACTATTATTAAGTAAATTTTTAATTATATAATTTGGTTATTATTAGCTATATTTTTAACTGAATATTTAACTAACTATTTAGTTGCACTGAAAACAAAAATATAGTTAAAAATTTAATTAATACACCGTTTACGAAATTTAATTATTATCACCGGAATATTTAATTATGTATTAAATTGAAGATGCCAACGTTGTGACAACGTTGTAGCGACGTTATTTTAGCAACATTCCAACGTTATGAATGTTGCCACGTGGGAAATGTTCATTGCTCTTCAACGTTACTTAGACGTTGTTTCAACGTTGGTTTCCACCCATCGCGGCAATTTACAAAATATTAGCGGAAATTTCCCACGTTACAGCAACGTTTCTCCAACATTTCCGCAACTTTCATAACAACTTTGGAATGTTGCTAAATTAATGTTGGCACAACGTTTCCACAACGTTGAATGCTGTTAGAAATAGCCGAAGGATATAACTCGAACATAATTGGAGGTAAACAGTCAAACCGATATTTAAATTTTCAGTTATTTAGAAGAAGCGGCGTGAGGAGGAATATATGGCGCAACAAGAACGTATCGCCGAACTACAAAATGCGCTGGAACGACAACGCGTAAGCAGATCATCAGAGACACCCGAAATTCCCGGAAATTCATCGAGCAATGCTGAGACGACGGCAATGCTAGCGGGCGCTTTAACATCGCTGGGTCAAGTATTAAATTCGCAGTCTCAAGCCATAGAAACGTTAAGAAATTCGTTGTCGGAAACGCGCCAACACGATCAGCAAGGTCAGTTAGTTTCGATTGCTAACGCACAGAAGGTGATTCGAGAGTTTAACGGAAATGAAGGTCCAGAGAAGGCACGTGTCTGGTTAAAAGACCTTGTGTGTGCAAAAGATTTATACGGTTGGTCCGACGCGACGACATTTTCAATAGGAAAATCTAAATTACTAAACAGTGCTTGGAAATGGATGATGACGAAGATGGAGACCGTTACGAATTTCGCGGAATTCAACGAAGCGTTTTCATCCGCATTTACGTACACACAGTCCAAAAGCCATAAATTAAAAATCATGATGGCTCGAATTCAAGGCCAGAAGGAGACGCTCCAGGATTACATTCTGGATAAGGTTTGGCTGTGTAATGGGCTGGACTTCTCAGTGAACGAAATTCGTGACGAATTAGCGGCTGGTTTGTGGAATAAGGATTTATCACAATATCTTTTGAGTCGCGTGTATAATTCTACGGATTTGATTTTACAAGATTTAGTTCGAATGGAAAATATTCATAATAAGAGACGAGAGAGAATCTTAGAAAATCGATTTAATTTTCAGAAAGAGACAGGAAATAAGGGAGCTCCCCCTTCCAGTCAACGAAACAGCGTTCCGGCGTTGACATGGCGTGCACATTAGGGCCCCGCGGAGAAGGGAGAGGCAGCGGCGGATGTTTCTGCAATTCAACAGCAGGCGGCGCCACGAAAGCAGCAGCTGTCAAGCCAGAAGGCGCGCGGCGGCGGAGGTAACTGCTACAACTGTGGGCGTCCCGGCCATCTTGCACGCAACTGCCAAGCACCAAAGCGAGAGGTTACGTGCTACCTATGCCATCGCCCAGGCCATATCGCACCGCGCTGTTCCTTCAAGAATGGAAATACGGAGTCGGCATCGACCGTAAACATCGAAGAAGTTGGACTTGTTGCGACCACTAGTAGTAATGATTCGGAACGTAAATTTATTCGCGACATTAAGGTAGGGGCGAACACTATACGAGCGCAAATAGATATGGGCGCAGCTGTTTGTACGATCAAAGAATCAGTAGTGAAACGCGAGAAATTTTCAATATCGAATACTCGTACGATTCTCGAAGGTTTCGGTAACCACATAACTGAGTCGCCTGGTATGATTTCGGAGTTCGTTGTTGTTGACGATTTAAAACCGCGGAAATTACATTTACGTGTAGTGCCCGACCAGTCTCAACGCTACGACATTATTTTGGGTAGGCCGTTTACCGAATTACCGGATTTGAGTTATACACGTGTCGGTGATAAATTGAAATTCAATGATGTAGTGAAGCCGGTAAATTTTGACGATCCGTTAAAGGTGCATGCGCTTGAAAATGTTGAATTAACACCGGAATCGGTCAATTTAATTAATGTTGCAGTAGGTGACGTAGATATAATATTGCCTATAGAGAATCGTGGGTTGTCGAATAAAAAGATACGTAATGGTGACGTAGTAGGAGAACCTATATTATCGTTTGAACCCTAATCACCAATGGATGCACGCGTTGACCCGATAATACCGAGTGAAGTTGTAGTTGATGAAAATAACGTTACCGACAGTCAGAAGTTAGAATTGGTTGAGTTGTTGAATGCTAATAGGTTAAGTAATGCAAAGAGCCTCAAGGAAATAGGAAAAACAAATTTAGTATCGATGGATATAGATGTAGAACCGGGCGCGGTAGTACAGGGCAAACCCTATCGTTTGAATTCTAAAGACCGAAAAGAACTGGATCAGATTATTGATGAGTATAAAAAAGTAGGTATCGTGACAGAAACAAAAGCATCGTTTGCAAGTCCAGCATTCATCCGCGCATGGTCATAGATTACCGTAAACTAAACGAAAACACCTTCCAAGAAGGTGTCAAAACCCGCAAGTATTGTGCTATTCTAATCAAACTTTGAAAATTGTTATCTGATAAATAAATTCTGCAATTCAATCTGACATTGTTATCTGATAAATAAATAATTTTAATTTCTAACTACCTTATTTTATCTATTTCTTTGAATTTTAATGAAACATTTTTATAAATATTACGAAAATTTCGTATAAAAAATTTCTGCAATTGAAGGAATTGAAATGAAACTGAAATCGACAAGTATTTTGAATCGTACCATAAATTTACATTTTATATAAACATTTTTGTATATATTACTTAAACTTCGTAAAAAGTTTCTGCAATTGAAAGCACTGAAATCAAACTGTAATCGACAAGTATTTTGAACCATGCAAAAATTTCTACCAATCTGAATACAGATTTTTTTATATGAAAAGTATCTTACACTATTATTTTTCATTTCTGGCCCTCACATGGTTTACAGTAATAAATAAATAATATTCTAATGATATTAATTTGTGCAAAATTAATTTCTGCAATACTAATAAAATGGACATTTCTTTTTTATTCTTTTAAATAATAAAATAATACTTGCACCACCGTTGGTTAAACGCTTCATATATGTGTTAATTCTGACTTACTAATGTATTCCTTTACATTTATGAAAGTATATAATACCGTGAAGAAACTGCAATGAGTAATAATATATAAATATTGCAATACTATCTGGCAATTTTAATATCCTACATCACCAATGATAAAGTAGACATCATTATTTTTATCTAATAAAGTTCCTAAAAGAGGCCTGCGATGGCTTGGTCGGTAGGGCGACGGACTCATAATCTGGAGGTCCCAGGTTTGATTCCCGTCCCCGGCCGATTGATACAAGCACCACTAGCGACTGTATTTTCAACAAGTACTTTCTTCACCAAGCATCGTATGACCTCCGTCGCTGATTAGCAAGTTTTTCTTAGTAGTTATGTAAAATAATTATTATTTCGCTTAACTAAGGATATACAATCTACATGATTTTACCAATTAATTAATTAATTAATAAGATAAAAGCTAAGATGTATGTAATTATTTATAAAATGTAACATCAGTTAATATAGTCAGAATTAACACATATATGAAGCGTTTAACCAACGGTCGTGCAAGTATTATTTTATTATTTAAAAGAATAAAAAAGAAATGTCCATTTTATTAGTATTGCAGAAATTAATTTTGCACAAATTAATATCATTAGAATATTATTTATTTATTACTGTAAAACATGTGAGGGCCAGAAATGAAAAATAATAGTGTAAGATACTTTTCATATAAAAAAATCTGTATTCAGATTGGTAGAAATTTTTGCATGGTTCAAAATACTTGTCGATTACAGTTTGATTTCAGTGCTTTCAATTGCAGAAACTTTTTACGAAGTTTAAGTAATATATACAAAAATGTTTATATAAAATGTAAATTTATGGTACGATTCAAAATACTTGTCGATTTCAGTTTCATTTCAATTCCTTCAATTGCAGAAATTTTTTATACGTAATTTTCGTAATATTTATAAAAATGTTTCATTAAAATTCAAAGAAATAGATAAAATAAGGTAGTTAGAAATTAAAATTATTTATTTATCAGATAACAATGTCAGATTGAATTGCAGAATTTATTTATCAGATAACAATTTTCAAAGTTTGATTAGAATAGCACAATACTTGCGGGTTTTGACACCTTCTTGGAAGGTGTTTTCGAATTGAATACTTTCAATTGCAGAAAAATATTATGGAATATAAGTTAGATATAGAAAAGGTGTAATAAAATATAAATAAGTAGAGAAAATATGGGAATTAGAATCAAAGATATTTTTATCTTATACTTTAAAATTTATCAGACAGATAACAATTTTATTTATCAGATAACAATTTTCAAAGTTTGATTAGAATAACACATATACTTGCGGGTTTTGACACCTTTTTGAAAGGTGTTTTTGATTTGAGTACTTTCAATTGCAGAAAACTATTATGGAGTATAAATTACTTACAAAAAGGTGTAATTAAAATATAAATAAGTATAAAAATAAAATTATCTTAAAAGAATAATTAATATTTCATGTTTATAATATTTCAATTGCAGAAAAATATTATGGAATATAAGTTAGATATAGAAAAGGTGTAATAAAAATATAAATAAGTAGAGAAAATATGGGAATTAGAATCAAAGATATTTTTATCTTATACTTTAAAATTTATCAGACAGATAACAATTTTATTTATCAGATAACAATTTTCAAAGTTTGATTAGAATAACACATATACTTGCGGGTTTTGACACCTTTTTGAAAGGTGTTTTTGATTTGAGTACTTTCAATTGCAGAAAACTATTATGGAGTATAAATTACTTACAAAAAGGTGTAATTAAAATATAAATAAGTATAAAAATAAAATTATCTTAAAAATGAAATAATTAATATATTTCATTGTTTATAATAGAATTATCTTAAAAATGCTAACACATATACTTGCGGGTTTTGACACCTTTTTGAAAGGTGTTTTTGATTTGAGTACTTTCAATTGCAGAAAACTATTATGGAGTAAAATTACTTATAAAAAGGTGTAATTAAAATATAAATAAGTATAAAAATAGAATTATCTTAAAAATGCAATAATTAATATATTTAATTTTTAACCCATTGTATATATCATATGGATATTTGGAAAAGTGTATGTTATACTTGATTAATATTGATTTCATCTTCAAACAATTTTGTATCTGTATTTAAAGCATTACATTGAATTTTAGATCCGTTATTATTATTGAGTATACGTTTAAAAATTTTATGAGTTTTATCAAGAATGAGTAAACAAATACACATTCTTTCATGTTATGTTCACAACTTTTTTTTTGCACACGGAAAAAATACATATATTATGTATTCTTGAAAAAACAATTTTAAAATATATATATATTATATTAATATTCCGCCGCACGCACACACACCCACATACATACATACATATATATACACATATATAGGCTATTTCACGTCAAGTGGTACGATGAAAATTTTAAATCACTCCAAAATTTGAGAACAGGCTGGAAACATCTTCCAGAACAAACAAAAAAAATTTAAGTGTTAAAAATAATTTGCTTAAGAGTTATTTGACCATGAAAAGTGGAAATTTTTCAATTTTTTAGAAAAATTTCTATTTTTAAAGCCATTTATCTCAAAATCTGTTGATTTTTTTGAAAAAACATTACAAACAACTTTTGTTTAAATTAATCTTTAGAACTTATCTACCCTGGTTACATTTTTAAATTTTAAAATCTCGAAGAGATAGAACACCCGGACATATTGAATATCAAAAAAAAGGCTACTATACCATAATCGATTTTAATTTAACACCTCTCAAAAGTTCACATTTTTCGCGAGCTTTCGAATGGCTTGGGTTAGATTATTGGCCAAGACCGCTGGTGTAACTTATGCCTCATAAACCTCATAAAATCACTAATTTTCACGTATTTTAGGACATAACTTACACCAAAGGTGTAATATATATATATATATATGTGGTAATGAACAATTAACTTACCAAAAATAGTAAAGTGCATAAACTTAATTGTAGTATTTAGTAAAAACCTATTAAAATTTTAGATTATTTTAAACGGATCTAAATAGAACTATACCTCCTAAGATTAATTTATTTAAGTCATCGCCAAGAGTTCTATATGTCATTAATATTTTGTACTTTTAGAGTAATAAAACTTTCTACTTAATTAAATTAATTTTTGTATTAGTTTTAAAAAATTATTTATAACATTTTAGTGGTATATAAATAAAAACCTGTTTCTTCCATTTCTCCCGTAATTCGTAATTTGCACCCTCTTTCAAAATTTGCGTTTTAATCCATAATTATATCCAATTATTTTTTCCTTTAGTTACAGACCCCATATATTTATTTTAATTATTATAAACAAAGGCATTCCTTAAATAACCTTTTGTTTCTAATAAATACATACTTGTTTATTTAAGATATTGTTTTATATAAATATACGTAATCTACTTACTTATATATCCATACAATTTTTAAATTTTGATTTGAATAATATTTAAATTAAATACTACTAAAATAATAATTTTCGAAAAACTTTTGAAATGTAATTCGTATTTTATATTGCCACTGTTAAAATTTGAATTTTCTTTTGCCATTACTGTTTATAATAGAATTATCTTAAAAATGCAATAATTAATATATTTAATTTTTAATTTATTGTATATTTCACATATAGATATTTGAAAAGTGTATGTTATACTTGATTAATATTTATTTTATCTTCGAAAAATTGTGCATATATTTAAAAACATTACATTAAATATTAGGTCCGTTTTTATTTTATGAGTTTTATCAGGAAGAAGTAAACAAATACACATTCTTTCAAGTTCTATTCACAACTTTTTTTGCGCACGGAAAAAATACATATAGTATCTATTCTTGAAAAAACAAGTAACACGTACACACACACGCACACACACCACACACGCGCACACACACACACACACACACACTCCAAAATTTGAGAACAGGCTGG